>JBCEWC010015600.1:0-13625 GCA_038996855.1 Solanum aculeatissimum
TTCCTAACAACTAACTAACTCACATGTTAGTCACGTGACTGCCTCAATTAGCTAGAATACCCAATTGGTATGTAACATATTGTGTACTTGCTACAGTACTCATATGGTAGTATGGAAGTAAAAACAATCTTTTAGTCCATCAGGTCCCTAAAAGTTGACGTGTCCTTGTTCTCTGGTCTATTCTGAAATAGCTGACCAAAGTGGCAATTCTTTTCCCTCCAAACCAGACCAATATTATACTATTTTAATTTGATGTGGCATCTTTCCCACTAGTATCTTTACTTTTCTCAATTCAAATCCTTATAATAGACACTTCTCTATCTATATCAAACTAATGACTTTCTTTTCCCCCCCATAGTTATCAATGTAAGATGCTTCTAGAACTAGTTTTTTCAACCATTAATGTTTGGGTGGTAAATTTAGGACATCCCTTTCTTTTGTATATCAATGATAATGACTGAGCCAGCAAACACGTACCTCAACTGATTTAGTGAGCAACCTGTTCAATCCACATGCACTTGTTGCCAAGGTAGTCCTGCTCTCTGGCAGATGGGCTTACACCAATAATCTTTGCTGGGATCAAACTTGGGAGGTTAGGTTCTTCCATGCCACAACCACTAGGCCATCCCCATGAGGACTCAATTTAGAACATCTATGATAAGGTAGTGCAAGACTCAAACTGATTCAGTGTATGATAGCCTGTATTGAATCTCTCTTTATTTTTGTCAACTCATAGAGAGAACATATGAAGTAAGTTTTTTATTTTATGACAGAAATGTTAAATAATTGGAGTACTGTTTAGTGACTTTCAGAGCTTTTGCATCACTATTCACTGTGAACATGTTGCATGTGAATATTTCCGACTTTGTGGGTAGATTGATTATTGGAGGACTGATTTGTTTTCCACTTCCCTTTTGCAGCCCGTGAAAAGCCCTGTGACGATATGTGGTGATATTCATGGACAGTTCCATGATCTTGCTGAGCTTTTTCGAATTGGTGGGAAGGTATCACACCTTTTTATGCTTGCTTTCTCCTTCACGGATTTGTTCTTGCCGGAAGATGAGAATAGGGGACATGCTAGGGCAAGAAGAATTGTGTAATTGTCTTTTGTCACAGGCATACTTGGTGGCAATTAACATTTTCAGAATATATTAGTCATTTGGTTACTCCTCTGGTTGGGAAGACTTCCTCTCTTCTTCAGGAGGAGAATTTGTTTAATATGCTTTTAGAAGCTATATGCAATGCTGCATATAATGTTCTCCAAGTGAGGTAATCTAGTTTTTTTTGCTGTGTAATAATCTGAAAGTGAACACACAACAGAGTACATTTTAGATCTAAGCCATTTCACTAACTCAAGAGAGGTAAGATGTAGCTTCTTTTCGTTGGGATGGAGCAAATCGAAACCAATATGCAATGGAAAGAAAAAAGAACAGAATAATTCTTCAGGAATGGTCTATCGTATGTTTAGTCACTTTATTAACGAGCTCTGAGGACTTCTATATTGTTTAGGACATGAGTTACATAATGCATTTTTCTATGGGCAATAATGTGGCTTATTGTCACAATTAATGTGATAATTGAATGATTAACTTTTTCCCTTTGTTACTTGAAAACAAGTAGTTCTCACATTTCCATGAAAGTGATTGTCATCAGATTTGAGCTACTTTCCTATCCTAATTTTTGTTTTATTTGGCAGTGTCCTGACACTAATTATTTATTCATGGGAGATTATGTGGATCGTGGATACTATTCTGTCGAAACAGTTACGGTGAGATTTTAACTCGTCTACCTCTAAAAACAAGTTAATGCAGTAATGATATATCAGTTGTATATGACAAAATAATGTAATACTTGTAACCTTTCCCATCTTTCGAATGCCTCTCTTTCTGTTCTTATGTCACAGTACACCTTTACAGGACAGTACCTTTTTGCATGTGATCTCTTAGACTTGGAGAAATGTCTTCTGCGGTTTGCTTGCTGAACTGTCCAAAGCTTTTCATTTCTATGATAGTTGAAACCTTAAAAAAAGTTCACTTGTGAAAATTGTCATTGGCTGCTATGTCTTACTTGATGTTATGGGGCATTGTTGAATTTGCAATTTGTTATGCTGGAATGTATGAAATCTGAAAATCCAAAACCATAAGTTTTACATCGTTACATGCATAAGGAAGAGCCTTTCACTATTGTACTGGAAGATCTTTTCACTAATGAGATGGGCTTACTGTTTTGTAGCTGTTGCTAGTTATAGACTCATTTGGTTTTGACCTTTCCAGCTTTTGGTGGCTCTCAAAGTTCGCTATCCCCAACGAATTACAATCCTAAGGGGAAATCATGAGAGTCGTCAGGTATACGTCATTCTTGAATTAAAGTTCTCCGCCTCTCTAAGTTTTACATAAACCACATGAAGTTGATCCCTTCATTCATCGAGTTAAAAAGTATTTATTCATTTGGTCCAGTATGAATTTTAATCTTGCTTAGATTCGGATGATGAATACTGATTGTGGCTCGTTTTTCATGCAGATTACTCAGGTTTATGGTTTTTATGATGAATGTCTACGAAAGTAAGCCTCCTAATTTTAATTTTTGTAGGTTACAGTATGTCATCGTTTTCTCTTCTTTGGCCTTGGGGGAGCGGGGAACGGTGGGTTTGGATATATGGATTAAACAAATTCCTTGAGTTTTGGTATTTCAGTCTAGTTGTGCTTTTTATATGTTAGTTTCCGTACGTGTAGCTATGTTTCGGAGATACACATATTGGTGGGACTTCCTCTAGATAATATTCAACATTTTTGTCATTTGAACTTCTTTAAAGTTGTAGTCTCTAGAGTTGCTTTAAGGGCTAGTGCCCAATTTCCTGTATGTATATGATGTATGATGTAACTTATCATCTGAACATAGAAAGTCAATATGAGTTTAAAAAGTAAAATCTATGTCTCAAATACTATATGATAGTGATGGATTAAATTTGTAACTCAGAACAATATTCCCTCTTTACCAGTAAAGCTAATCCAGCTGGATAATATAGAAATTGAGAATGACAAGATATTATCACTGGAGTTAGTGGGGTATGCGCTTAAAGTAATTGATGAAATGTGCAAAAGTGGGTCAGCTAGACGAAGGCATGTTCAATGGAGATCATAAAATGGAGCAATATTTGTTTTACTTATTAGAGTTCTTGGAGAAAGGAATCATTCTATTTTTAGTAGTTACTTATATGAGAACAGAATCTAAAAAGTTATTTCACAAGTTTTCGGGTCCTATTGACATAAGTAGCACAAGCTGTGTGATGTACTGTCGTTCATGAAAGCAGTGTTAGAAGTCAATGATGTAGCATATGCTGATGTTCATGAATATATATAATTCTCAAAATAGAGCTCCCAAGTCTAAAACCTTAAATATTTATCATGCAAGTAAAAAAGCAGAGCAACTATTGATACTTGCAACTTAGAATTTAATTTATTCCAAAAAGAAAAGGTTTAGAACGCTTTTGACTTCTTTATTATTTCGATTAGTAGCTCATCTAATTCATCATAGAATATCACCAAACTTGCAACTTTGGATGCCTTCTAACTCATCTTATTGTTAAGTTTTTAGCAATTAATGTTTGGTGATTTTCTGTATTTGCTTTTTACAGATATGGTAATGCCAATGTGTGGAAGACTTTCACAGATCTATTTGACTACTTTCCTCTGACTGCTTTGGTTAGTCTGATCTATTTTTAACTCCCTCTAGTGGATTACTTACATGTTATGAATTAGTTTCTTCCTACCTTTTTCGATTGATTTTGATTCGTAACACATGTTTCTTTGTCTCTAAATTTTTTTCCCTTAAAATATGTATACTGCTGAAGTTATTGAAGTCCTTTTCTTTAAATGATATGATACGTTCTTCCTTCGTGCTTATCCACTGATTCTTTATGTTTGAAAATGGACCCAAAATGTGTTGAGATTCTGAATAAGCAGAGCTCTCTATGCTAAGGTAATATATTGAATATCCAATAGATTGCATTAATTGGACTTGTGTTCAATGAATATCCAATAAATTGCATTAGTGGACTTGCTTGGAACACATTTGCAAAACCCAGAATCAAAGTTGGAACTTGATGTGGTTTGAAGTGTTCTCTATCATTGTGAAAAAGTGATTTAAAGAGTCAGGCAAACTAAATCTCTTAATATCACGTAGAAGCTTTGTCAAGTTGCTTTTTTGCGAACTTGATTTCAGTGGATTTAGAAAAAATTATGTGCATCAGGATAGCCTTTTCTCAATGATACAATTTGTATAATTTTTCTGCTCATAATCTATAATAGTAATCCTGTTAGGATTATGGTTGGTGAACGTAAAAATTCATGTTTGCTATTTTACAAGTTCACATTGAAATCTGATTTGTCCATAATGTTGCCAAACGAGAAGCGACTAATAATAGAGAGATGGAGGGGGGGGGGAGAGTGTCAGGACCCAAGCTAGGCCCTAGACATGACATGGCGATCGGAACCTCAAAGGACTCCAATCAAGCCTCTTAGTACATAAAGCATACCTAAGGTAGTGAGTCCATAAAGCATACCTAAGCTAATGCGTATAGATGACAATAGGAAGTAATTCGAAAAGTAAGTCTCAAAGTAAAGTCTAGCAATAGAAAAAAACTTAAGTGATATTTTTTGAATAAACAGGCTTACACATCTTTGTCTAACATGCCTCTAGTATCATAGACGGGGCAAAAGGCAGGCCCTAGCTCACCCTAATCAAAGAAGTAAAATAGTCCAAACATAACAAAGGACAAACTCAAATGGCTTGTCCCCGAAGCATGAGGACTTACTGCCACGACTCGGCTCTGATACCAAATTGTCACAATTCGACTTCACAGGTCATGATGACGCCTACCTTACCCCCGATAGGCAAGCCTAACCTTGTCCCGAAACAGCTGGTAACGGGCTTAGCAAGACAGTTTAACCAAAACTAACATGAGAACAATCTAATACTAGGAATACATAGCAATAACAACGAAATATCCCCTCCCAAGACCTAGAAGTCATATGTACAGAACTACTATAGACAGGTACAATACACTGATCGTAATACATCTCCATATACATATACAAAACCAAAATAATACACAAGGCAAGTCTTGAGTCACAAAAGACAACCACAAATACAGAAGGAGACTGGAAAGATCCACGAACGTCCAATGCTCACCACTAGTCTCCGAATATATAGCTACCACAGGAAGAGTCACCGCTGCTGTCTCGTGCTGGATCTGCACCACGAAATTGATGCAGAAAGTAGGGGTGAGTACTAGGGATATGGTACCTAATAGGCATCATATGCTGACTGAATAAGAACAGTAAATAAAATAGGGATACACCAAATATAACTCCACAAGTTAATCACAAGAACCCAATACATAATCTAACAAATATGACGGTAACCAAGGACTGGATGGCTGGGTAGTGATGTACGCGGGTGTAAGGCCCTGCTGTCTATGCCTATACGCTAATCGGGCTCTCGTAGGCCCAGCCAGTACACCCAAGCACAATAATAGGGTGAACAGGACTAAGGTTTGGGTGTCAAGTCTAGATGGAACTCATGAACTAGCTATGCACACAATCACAATTCGGACAAAACCTCTTATTGGGATTTTAACCCACTCTGTATACCCTATTTCAGACTCTAACCGAAAATCGATCAAACTCTAACCGAAAATCGGTCAAACTTTAACCGACCCAACTCGGACTTTAATCGAACAACATGGACTTTAACCGAGCACTCATGACCTGGACTTTTAACACAGGATAAGGTCAGACGTGGCCAATGGTCTGCTTTGGCTTGTAGTCCTGGACTAGTCCAAAATACCCTTTATCAATGTAGACTTTAACGAAAACTGCGGGGACTTTAACCCAACTACTTGTAGCTGTACAGTCTTTAATTGTACCCTTTAATTGGGGGTATACAGAGATAAACACATCCTCGTTTACACATGGTCCTATTGGACGGACATGCAGTCATATGAAGGAAAAGCTCAGGCTTTTAGCCGTAAGAGACATTACTCTAAGTGTCGGGGTGATGCTATCGGTCCCTGTGTGTTCAAGTCAAATCTGATGAGCTGCGAGAACAATGCAAAAGGCTAGCTAGCAAGAAGAGTAATTAGGTTCCCGACTCATGACATCCAATTTGAGGCTCAACTCTATAGACTCTGGTGTACTAGTCCGGTCTACAAGGATCTACTCCTCTCAAGTCACACCGGATATCAATATGGCTGTCTACCGATCTTGACCAACATGGGTCTAGGGCATCACTAGCCTAAGCCCATACTAAGGCTCAATAATGACAACCACCAGGCATAAATGCAATAGGCATGAATACAACAGTCATAGGCGTGTTTAGTATGTCAAACAACTACTCTATCACTTCCCAATAAGCAGAAGTACATCAGACAGTCAATATATGATAGAAAATCAATAATATCAATCCCTCAAGGTCAAACATCACTCTGTCAGCCCTGACAACCAATGATACGATAGGAAATCAACAAACTAGCCACACGTGCCCACAACATGCCAATCGATGCTAAAACTGTCACGGACTGTAGCTAATGTAATCATATTCAACATGTAAGGACTTTAGCCCCTCTCTACTTCTCAATCAGTCAAACACTAAACAAAATTCACATATTCTACTCAGTCTAAGAGGGGGAAGATTGTAGCCTACATTTATGTTGACCACGCACGCGTCTCAACTCACTTCACAAGTGATTTCCCTTTTTGGACAAGCTCCAAACACTCCAAAACTGCTTAAACGCTATTTTGGCTGAAAAACACTAAAATAAGCTTTAAAGCTAATTTGAAGCTTTTTGCAAAATAAGCCCAGAAATGATTTTTATAAAAATGGTTTTTACTTTTCTTTTTGCTAAAAATCATTATTTAAACATTATTTTGGACACAAATGACAAAATATTATCATTTAATTTGACACTTGCGAGTGTCAAACACGTTATATTTTGCTGACGGTAAAAGAAGTGTCAAATTGACACACCGGAGCCTGACATAAGGTGTCTAAAATGAACAAAGCTTAGTTGAGGTGTCTAAGTGAAAATTGGTGCCAACTTTAGGGGCCCACTAATGGGTTCAAGCTAAAAGAAATAATAGAAATAAAACAACTTGATGAAACAAAAGAAAAGGATGAGAGGAGGAAGAAATAGAGAAAGTAGTACTTTTGCTAGTTTTTAGCTTTGTTTCTCTTCAATGCATTGCTGAAGCAAAACATAATATTTATAGGGAAAAGACACTGCTGAAAGTAAGACATGTGCCAAGACACTTGTCCTCAAAAGTGTCTTTCAAATGCCAACACTTCTTCTGTATTATTATCCTTTTCAAGTAATTGAAGCTTCTCCAATACATCATTTATATAGTTTTCCAAATACATTTTAAAATATTTTTTTTAATAAATAATACTCTCTATCCCATTTTATATGACACCCTTTTCTTTTACTCCGCCCAAAAAAGAATGTCATTTTCTTATAATAAGAAATAGTTTTAACTTAAAAATTTCATTTTTACCCTTGATGAAATGATTTATCACACATATATCTAAGGATTGCTTAGGACCACAAGTTTGAAAAGTCTTTCTTTTTTCTTAAATACTGAGTCAGGTCAAACAGTGTCGCATAAAATGGGATAGAGGGAGTAACTATTTGCTTATAATCCCCACATATTTCAAAAGAATTTATAGGAAGAAGAGTATTGCTTATTGGATTTGCATGTAGCCGATAAAGTCTAAAATGAATGGAGGTGGACCTATGTTTTTTTTTTAAAAAACTACAAATATAGTCCTTCCTTGTCCATAAGGAAAAGACACACATTATAACATTTAGTACATCATCAAAGCATGAAGTTGTAAAATGAAAAGCCTTTAATTGACATCAACACCCTCTAATTCAATGACAATTCCAATTAGGACATGTGTTGACCATGAGGTGTGTTCTTATTGTCACATATATATATTAGTAGTATATAGATATGCATAACACATATTCCATATATATATACATATATATATGTATTTTGTGTGTGTTTTAGGAAACAAGTGTTCGACCCTAGTGACTTGTTTTAAGCATATTCCAAGTTCAAACAAACTAGGAAAAGGGTATTTTCCTGAACTATTTTACATGGAGTAGAAATACCCCTCCGTTATGTTGTGACTCAAAAATACCCGTAGGTAAATTTTTAGCTCAAAAATACCCCTCTTTCTAATAGAAACAAAAAAGGATTAAAAATTACCTTCGAACTGTCATAAATGGAGCAAATTTACCTCTTGGTTAGATTTTGATTAAAAAATACCCCTCCTTTAAAATTTTCTTTAAAAAAAATACCCCTCTCTAACGAAAATGACACCATGCAATGTTATGTGGACAAAAAGTGCCACATAATCAATCCATGTGAAACCCCATTTAGGGACCCAAGAGGTTTTTTCCCCAGATATTAGGTTCGAGACTAGCTTTTTCATGTCAAAAGAGATTTTTATTTCACTTGCAAACATCTCAAAAAGTCTAACGCTGAATGATAACATTGATTCATCCTCGTTATAATTGTTGCCTCCTCCTTCAATCAATTTCTCGAACCTACAAAGCTTGAATATAAATTGTTGTGCTTATGTTAGAAATGTAACACAATTAATATAAGTTACCAATTTCAAAAGATAAATCAGTTGCAACTATAAATATATATTTTTTAATATAGTAAGAATCTGGACTATTCAAAGTCTGAGAGAAACTGATTTGAAGATGAGTTGGGGTTGAATTCTTTAATAAAAAAGGGATATTTTAAATAATAACTTTAAAATTTTAATAGAGGTATGTTTTAGCCGAAAACTAACGAAGGGTATTTTTTCTCCATTTCTAATAATTAAGGGGTATTTTTTACCCTTTTTTCATTTCTGTTAGGGCGAGGGGTATTTTTGAGTCAGAAATTTAATGGAGGGGTATTTTTGAGCCAAAAATATAATAGAGAGATATTTTTGAACCAAAATGTAATTGAGGGGTATTTCTGCTCCATTTCAAATAGTTTAGGGGGTATTTTTGACCCTTTTCCCAACAAACAATGTTACTGTTGGTTGGATTGTTACATATGGTATCGGTGCTACTTTGCAACCTTGAGCGATGGCACAGAGTTCCAAAAGGGTGTGTTTGTGATACTCTAGGCAAATCCCACATGGGCAATACACAAAAGATGTTGGGTATATTTGGAAGTAGGCCTCAGACCTTGGTGATTCGTTTCAAAGACTGTGGATTACTGGATGTTACCTTCCTGGATTTTTTTTAAAAATTTAAACTTGGGCCAAGAAGCCCATTTTTTATTCAATCGAAAATACTGTCCATGAAGAGGCCCGTACAAACTTGGCCCATTTCTACAAAATGAGAACCAGTGCAAGGCACCTTTTATTTTCTTTTTTGACTGAATTTTCTGATTTGTTAATATTTTTGACTGTTGCCTTTGGCACACAATTCGAGTCTTAATGGGTTCTTTTGGGATATTTGAAGGTTGAGTCAGAGATATTTTGTCTCCATGGTGGTTTGTCTCCGACTATTGAAACTCTTGATAGTATACGCAATTTTGACCGGGTCCAAGAAGTTCCACATGAGGGTGCCATGTGTGATCTTCTGTGGTCTGATCCTGATGATCGTTGTGGTTGGGGTATCTCACCAAGGGGCGCTGGATATACATTTGGCCAGGTAACGCATATTGCTTGTACCTTCTTTCTCTTTTGATGTATATGAATAGTTTGTATTTGTTCCTGTCAGCAAATGAAGCTTCACTATCTTGTTAATTGAATTACAACAGGATATTTCTGAGCAATTTAACCACACCAACAAGTTGAATCTAATTGCTAGAGCACACCAGCTGGTTATGGAGGGATTCAATTGGGCCCATGTAATAAATCCTTAAAATCCTTCGTTCTTTATGTGCAAGTATGATCCAGGAGAAAGATTCATGAGTGATGCTCTTATTGCAGGATCAAAAGGTGGTTACCATCTTCAGTGCACCTAATTATTGCTACCGCTGTGGTAATATGGCTTCCATCTTGGAAGTGGATGACGCCAGGGACCGTACATTCATTCAGGTCTCTGCTCTTTTTCTTTCTTTTTTGTTGGTTTTTCTTTCCCATCCTGGTACAAATTTCTTTTGTCAAGGTCAGACAAGTAATTTTGATAATTAGTGCACTGTATTGATGTGTATTCTGTCAAAAATTGCAACTTGATGAAGTCAGCGAATAATTGTGTTGCAGTTTGAACCAGCTCCCAGGAGAGGGGAGCCAGATGTAACCCGAAGAACACCCGATTACTTCCTATGATGCAAGTGCGTAAACCTATTGATTTCTCTGCAGAAGGTCCTGCTAACAGCTTTATAGTTCTTTCTGCTATGGTGGTGTGCGCGAATGCTATGGAATGAAGCATGTAAATCAGGCATGTGATACTTCTTCCTTTCCGTTGTTGAAATCTCATTAAGATGCTGTGAAGAGATGGTGAAACCAGTGACAGTTAGGGTGCATGTATCATTTTTCCTCAAACATTGTTCAACTCTTAATTCCCTTTGATCCTATATTCTTTTTTGTTGCTAGTCGTAGAAAGGACAATGATCTGCTTCCTTGGTAATTCTTGACCTTTTACAAGGACAATCACTATCGTATAATCTCCGTAGAGGTAAACGATAATCATTTTTACACCTTTCAATGAGTGTTCGTGTAATTTTCTATGATTTTGATTTCTCTAAGTGGTTTTATTAATCTTTTTAGGTCGAACGTTCTAGTTGAGTTTAATCCTCAAAAGGTATTTCACAGCAAATCAATGTCTGACAAATTGGTTGTGTTTAGTTGTGCTTGAGCTCATCATACCAATTTATAAATTTCACAGCAAATCAATGTCTTTATTATTTAGTATTTCATTGGTTTAGCATTGAATTCTTGAGTGATAATTAACGTTCTCTTTCTTTATGTTGTGAATATTTTTTGTATAGAATCAGTTTATCAACTGAAAGTTGTTAGACCGGGTTCATGGAATTGACATCACGAGCAAAATTTTAGCATGTCGATAATTTTAAGCAACGAAAAAGAACATAAATGAACAAATCATTTGCAAAACTAAAATCAAGATGAGGTAAACAAGACAAATGGTTCGGACATATGAGGAGTAGATGTGCAGATGTCCCATTGAGGAGGTGTGAGAGGTTGGTGATATAACATTTATGAGGAGAGGGAGAGGTAGAGGTAGACCGGAAAAGTATTGGGAAGAGGTGATTAAATAAGACATGAAGCAACTCTAGATTATCATGGACAAGCATTAGATCGGAGGGTTTAGAATTGCATATTAGGATAAAAGGTTAGTAGTAAGTATGGAACATTGTCTTATTTTCAAGGGTTTACCGACTTTCTTACAGTGTTTTGCTTTTGATTCCACCATCACTTGTTATTGACTATGTTTAGGCTATCACATTATTTTGTGGTTCTTATTGTTTTCTTATTAGTTGCTTTGTTTATTCATTGTGGTTTTTCTTTTTCATTATTCTGATATGTTATACTCGAGCAAGTCTTTCAAAAATAGTCTCCTTACCTCCCTCAAGAAAGGGTATGATTTGTATACGCAAATCATATATATATATATATAAAGTTGGACTATCATTTTGGTCTCACATGTAATTAAAATTTAATTAATGATTTAAAAAATAATAAAAATTAATTAAAGTCCATCTTATTCACACAAATGGAGAATTAATTAAAAATCAACCTATTGCATTTTAATTCTTTAGTTATTGACATAATCTAAAAAAAATTGATTTTCAACTATAAATTTTTATAATTTTGTATTTAGAAACAACAATAAGTTTTCTTTCTTTTTGTCTTCCACAATAGTAGGATATATTATAGTCTTTTGACATTCTCAATTAAATTGTATGTAGTTTTTTAATCACTATATGAGATTATCAGATTCTTGTCAAAATTTATTCTGTCCTAAAAAATTGATTGTTTTTCCACTTGGAGTAGAATCCATTCTGCAACGTCCAAGGTTAAAATCTTTTTTCCTCACTTGCTTCTAATAATGTTGTTGTATATTTGATAAAATAGTGTATCTTTATTTATTAATGATTGGTTTATGTTTTATCTAGATTGTGCTATGTGATGTGTATGAGTTAATGTGTATATATTACGTGGATCAGCAAATATATACTAATTGATTAACTAATATAGTTATAATTTGAATTAATTATGGCTTGTGGTAAATGTCTAGCCGTAATTACAGTTTGAGTTTTGTATGATTTACTTGATTTCTACCAACGCTATGTGTGATTATACAAAAGTTGTATGCGAATCTACAAACACTGTGAATTGTATAACAAATTATACAAATATTGTGCATGAATTGTATAGCGAAATATATAAACGCTATACAAAAACTGCAAATTGTATAGCGAATTATACAAATGTATACAATTATTGTGTGAATTATACAAACGTTGCTATAACTATAGTCACGAAATGTAATTACCAAAACTATATTATGGAGGATAATTAGACTTTATATATTTTCCATTTATGAAGTTTACTCATTTATTTATATATAAAAATTGAAAAAAGTAAAAAAATTATCAAAAAAGTAGCCCATTTTTTCTTGGGAAAATTACGTATATATACAAAAAAGTAAAATGTTTACAAGAAAAAGTAGTCCATGTTTTATTTACATAAAAAATAGCCCAAAATCACCGAAATTATACATGACTATACAATATGGTTTGTCAAAAATTATAGAAAGTATACACTTCTATACAATGTATATTACTTATACATGGGCTATACACAAAATATACATTATGATACAAAAATATACACTGACTATACATATATATACAACGAGGGCTATTTTTTTTGTAATTTTTTAAATTTAGTGTTTCTCAATGTAATTTTACCTTTTTTCTTTACAGAAAAATAGCTCAAAAGGGTCATGGCTCAAAAGAGCTCGGCCCAAGATCGTTAATCCATTTTTGCTTCCTCAATTTTTTTAACTTTAGTTTTTTTTAAAAAATTATTTTGTTTATGTTTTCTACTGCATTTTTTAACTAAAAAAATAAATAAAAATTAACCCTTTTTTGCAAAACTTTTTCATATATCAATATTGTATAAATGGTGTAAAATTAAATATATATGATGTATATGTAATATATCAATATTGTATAAGTAGTTAGGTAGTGTATACGAAATGTATCAATATTGTATTAGTAGTTAGATAATGTATATGTAATGGATCGATATTGTATAAATAATGTGTAAACATGTATCAATATATATATATAGAAAGAGAGTTATGTAGTGTATACATATAATATATCGATATTATAAAAGATATTTAAAAAAAAAAAGATAATAAACAAATATAAACAACAACAAAAAAAATTAATAATACGATCAAAATAAAGAAATAAAAAATATAAGAAAAGGAAAAAAGTCAACCGTCCAGTAACATGTGAAAATTGAGGCAATGGTGCCTCTTAGGTTTGGAAATTAAAAAAGGGTCAAACTTGTCCTTAATTAAATATTAATCATGATTAAGTTAATCAAGGGCCAAAGTGTACATTTTAAAAACTTAG
>JBCEWC010015601.1:0-13625 GCA_038996855.1 Solanum aculeatissimum
AAGATATACATAATTTATTTATCTACTATTTTCATTCATGTTCATGTATATTTTTAATGAACATTTATTATATACTATTATGTCTGAAGAATCACGTGGTACGCACATGTTGCTAATCTAGTTAAATAGAATATTATGATAAATTTAAGTAAATGACTATGTATTAAGTGGAAAATCAAAGATGCCAACAATCATAGCCATAAAACCAGCGATACTCATTTCAGTAATTATGCTTAGCATATGTGATTTAAGCTATATATGAAATAATATTATCAATTTTCACATTTAATTAGTGGGCACAAATCACAATTAACTGGCAGCAGTGCTAATGGAATGTAACATCCGGTACATAATAAAATACTTGAGGTGTGCATAAATTAATTCAAATTTTAGTATTAAAAGTATATTATGATCAATTTCACACATAATAACGTCGCCTTATATAACTTATGCTTTCAATTGAATTTTGTTCACCAATAAAATAAAAATGTAAAGAAAAATTGAATTTTAAAGACGAAGAGGGTTCAAAAATTATTCTAAATCACAAGTTTAAATACAAAATGTGATTTTTTTAATTTTTTTTTTTAATTTCTTGATCCTCCCTAGTCGTTAGTACATGACCAATCTACCATGTTATTTAGTCGTTTTCGTATTATGATGTCTAGAAATTTTAAATATGCTACTATTAATTTCTTCACTTTTTGCTACTTGGATGATTAGCCAATGAGGTGCTTATAATTGGCTGAAGATTCGTACTTAATGGACATTATTAATTAATTAAGCAGAAACATCACATGACATATTATTTGCAAAAAACAACAATAAAAAAGGAAAAATAAAATACAAAGTCTAAATCTCTTAGCAGTACAACATAATCAAAGTCAATGTATATATATCCAATAATAGGAAGAAAAAAAAGTAAAAAGAAAAAGGAAAAAGGAAAAAAAGTCCAACTTTCTTACATGTATAGTTTATTCAACTATCAATTTTTTATTTCCAATATTCAATACAAAATCTATCCAATCACGTAAAAGCAAACAAAAGTCAAAGAAACACAATTCATCATAAATCAAGGATAATGATAATAATGTGATTTTGGAGGTGGTGGCGGCGGTGGTGGTGGTGGAGGAGGAGGAGGAGGTGGTGGCGGTGGTGGTGGTGGAGGAGGAGGAGGTGGCGGTGGTGGAGGAGGAGGTGATCTACAACCAAATGAACTGCAATCCACTGGACCCCGTGAATAAAATGTCTTACATTCACTTTCTGAACGTTGTGATGGTCGATATGGAATGCAGTTCTTCTTATCATTTTTGTCCTTCAACTTGAGACAAATCTTCGGTTCACCACAGAAATAGTTGTAAGAGTAGGTGAAATTCTCCAACTTTGGCAACGAGCAAATACTGGCCGGAATCTCACCGGAAAACTTGTTATGTGCCACGTTAAGTTGTTCCAATTTCTTCATTCCACCAATAGATTCCGGCAACTCTCCAACAAGATTGTTAAAACTCAGATCAAGAACTGTCACATTTTTCAATAACCCTAATTCTGGTGGTAAACAACCACTTAAACTAGAATTAGAGAGAATAATCTCATTTAGGGTTTTCGACATTTTTGCTATACTTGATGGTATACATCCTGATACGTTTATATTTGCCATGACCAAAGCAGAAACCGGCGATTTTCCTATGTTTCTAGGCCATGCAAATTGAAATTTGTTGTTATTTATGAACAGGGCATCGAGTGTTCGATCCCAAAGTCTTGAAGGGACCTTCCCTTCGAATTGGTTATACCTTATATCAAGAAACTTCAAAGAACGAAGAGACAGCACGACAGAAGGAAATTCACCACACAAGAGATTGTTACTCACGTCGAGTTCATATAGAATTCGAAGCTTAGAGAAAGATTTCGGGATAGTGCCTTCAAATCTATTGGAATTTATATGAAAAACTGCTAAATCAGTTAACAAACCAAGATCTTCAGGCAAATACCCCGAGATATTTGCATGGTTGATGTCAATTCCAGCAACTGTGGTGATATTACGATTATCTGGAGCTGGAGCACAATAAACCCCGGTGTAGTTGCAAACATTGTAACCATACCAATTCTTCGTGAAGTTTCTTGGGTCGGAAGTCATGACATGTTTCCAAGCTTGTAGAGCTATGTAAGCATCGAAAAGTCTAGGGTTTGGTTCATATTTGATTGAAGCTTGAAGAGATGGTTTTGACAAGAAGATGATGAAGAAGAATAAGCCACATAGAGCTAAGTTGATGAACTTCATGATCTTGTGATGAGTTTTAGGAGTTTAGGGTTTAAGATAAGTTAATGCATTATGTTGGAATATGTTTAGAAAGATGCCACAAAGGGTTGATATTTAAATGGCTGTTGGTGGAGGCTAAGTGGCTGGTAGAGAGAGTATTTTTATTTAATTAGTTAAATTAAATAGTGATTAGGAACCAGACAACAATAATTAAGATAATCAAGAATTGACCACATCTTACTTAATGTTGATCTTCTTCTTTTTTTTTTGGATAATAATGTGCAAGTTGGTGATATAAAATAATCCTAAGAGATTTCTTAAGGAAAGTACTATAAGAGTTCTCTATGTCTTTATGTCTATATCCTTAATTTAAACAAAATAAGATCAGGAAAATGGTATATACATTATAGACAAAAATGATGATGTTGTGCAAATTGTTAGAAAGTTTGATGGACATTAGCTACTGATCTCACCAAAAACACGGTCTTCAGTAATTTAATTAGGGAGCAATTGGTATTAAATTAGCTAAACTATATATTATTGGATTATTTTAGAAACACACAACATGTTTCAATGTCCTATGTACTTTAGGGAGATTTTAGAGTCATGGAAAGGCAAAGGTTGGATTTACTGTGCCACCTTTTTCACCGTGTTGTTTACCAGAATTATATGCTATATGTTTCTATTAAGCATCGGAACATGTGATAAATAGATAAAGTTTTTATGTTGGAAAAATATTTGCATGTGCGTTCAAATGTTTTTATATAGTTAAGTTAACCACATAAAATATATCATCTTATTTAATTATATACAATAATTTTGATTGGAATAAGTTTGAGATTCTGCAACTTATTGTAGCTAATACATATAACATAAGGAGGTGGCATATATTAAACGACTTAATTATATACAACACTCTCAATTGGAACATGTATGAGGTTCTACAACTTATTGTGGCTAACGCGTATAATTTAAGGAGATGACATATATTAAATGGCTTATCTACATAATGGATATCTAAGTATACATGCAAAAAAAAAAAAAAAGAATTTGAACAGAGTTTAATAGAAACACTTTATTATGTATTGCGGTCTTTAATTGAAATAAATTAATTATATATATATATATATATAAAAAAATCAGTAGCTAAATATTGTGTCCTAGTTTTTGATGCTATATATATGGCATAACATTTTTATAAAGGAACATATCATGTAACATAATATATAAATTGAACTCGAAGAAAATTTAATAGTTAAATAAAAATATTATTATAAAGGATAGCATTATTATGGAGAGGTTGACTGTAATGGAAAAAAAAGGCTACATTATTTTCAGAAAATTAAGAGGAAGAAAATGTAGGTTTATTTTATTTTATTTTTTAAAAAGGAAGAATTTTATCAGTATGAGTTTAGCTAGTATGATTTTTAAAATACAAATATGGGGACTGGCAGTGTCCCATTAAATTAAACAGATTATGATATAGGAAGGTTGATTTCTTGGAAAGCCAAACCATAAGAAATAAGAATTAAAAGAAATATGTTAGTTGGATATTTGGAAACAATGAATACATAACAATAATGGTACGTATATTAGTTAGTACATTGTTATCTAAACACATCATATATATGTTTTAATTTGGTATTGCATGTCTTTCATGCATTGACTCAGTAACTTATGATGGGAAAGTTCATTAATTATGGAATAATATTGATTACATTTAGTAGGATTTTTGTTTGATAGGGATTATATAATATAAATATATTAATAATGGTGGATTAGTTATGTTGATATTATTTTTTCTATTAATAAGGTGTATTAAAATAGAAATAGCATTATGTATTGTTAATATCATAATTTTTTATGTATAAAACTAATACTTAATGTATAAATTTTATGAATAAATTAAAAATATTATAAAAATTAAATAATATTAAAACTAATATATTCACTACATTTTTTACTGTTGGTACATAGACATCTTTGAAATTTTGAAAGCAAGGAACTTAACTACTCCTTTTCTTGTTGAAGTGGTAAAACTAGCTACTTGCTAATTAATTGAAAGTTTTAAGGTTCATTTACTACTTATTTTGGTGCTATTTGGTTCTGACTTCTACCCTAAGATATGTGTGAACAATATTGGATTCAAGATTATTTTACTCAAGGGGTTCGAAAAATAAAAATATAAATATGTGAATTATAGTGCAAAGTACAAACTGCAAAATGAGATCATAGTCAATAATTCTAGAGCATTAAATACATCTTTTTTCTTAAAAAGAATTATGCAACTGTTCAAGAAGTCATCATTCATTCTACTCAGCAACTCATTCTTAATATCGAAAAGCTCTTCCAACAAATGCAATGCCAACACACAGAAGCAAAAAAATAAGAATTTACCAAACGAAACACAATAGGACAACACAAAATGTTTTTTCCTTTTTTGATTGGACAAACTAGCACCACTGACTATCTCTCTTCTTTGATTTAAATGATTCAAAATTAATATATGTACAGAGTTACAAAAAATCTATCCTATCTATATATTATATTTTTTGCTAAGCGAGTTCGGGTGAACTCCCTGAAACCTACGTACATGTGTGTGAATAGAATAAGTCAATCCAAAGACACTCATATATGATGTGTTATTATTCTTTGGGGAACTTACATAAATATACTATATTAAGAAAATATTTATCATTTATAAAAAAAATATAAAAAATTGAACACTTATAATACATTTATAACATAATTTTAATACATATTATAGATAACTATTTATAGAACATATGTAATACAAATTTTATTAATGAATAATGCATTTGTCACACATTTTAATACACATTATGTTA
This sequence comes from Solanum aculeatissimum, assembly GCA_038996855.1. Classification (NCBI taxonomy): domain Eukaryota; kingdom Viridiplantae; phylum Streptophyta; class Magnoliopsida; order Solanales; family Solanaceae; genus Solanum; species Solanum aculeatissimum. The sequence continues at coordinate 5,104 of JBCEWC010015601.1, forward strand.
ATTTAATTTCTTACCAAACAATACAATATATTTTTAAACACTTATAATATATTTATATTACATGGATAATTTACTTTATCATCGCATTACTATAAATAGTAATAAATAAAAAATATCACTAAAATCAGTAATTATTTATTAAAATATACTCGTCCAAATAATTTTTTGTTTAATTCTTTTTAGCTTAAAATATTCCTCAATTATTTTTGGATTATTTAGCACTACTTAGTAGTAGTTAAAAGCAGGTCATTGTGAATTCTTGAATTTTTTTTCTTTTCACATTTACTTTACTGTAAACAGAAAAGTGTTCTTTTTTTTTTTTAATCCTCACACGGTAAAGCATAGTATAATTGGTCTCAAATAACCCATTTAATTTCTTTATTTTCCCTCTCATCCTCTAATTATTTATTATTTTAATATTTTCTTGGTTGGTTTGAGATTTTGGTCATCATAAGCAGGTGAAACCTAGCTGGCAAGGAGAGTTTACCACAATGAACCATTCAACCACTGAAAATTCTTTTTTTTTTTTGAATTTTAAATTGCACTTTGATGTGAAATGTGTGTAATTTATTATTCCAACTTGCATGTGAAAATTAAAATTAATTATTTATATATCAATATTCTAAAGTCAACAATACTTTGGTTGGAATTTAGCAAAAAAGGTAACTATTACATGTTTCAGCCTAGTTTATTTTTATTGGTGAAAGGGTCAAGTTTAATTATAGTAATTAATCTATCTTTTCTTGAAAATGAACCAATTTAATTTAGAGGTGAGGGAAAAAGTCATTGGTAGAAACTAATTAATCATATATTAACGATTTTTTTTATAAAAAAAAAGCATGATTTTTAAGTGAAAATACGTACATCATCTTCACTGGTTAATTATAATATGAATTAGAACGTAAGCTGATTAATTATGAAATGACAAAAAAATTAAAGCTCTAATAATTTTCAAAAAGTTCACTTTTCTTGAATCTGACCAATTCTTAAAGTTGAGGACTTTTGAAGTCAACTGCCAAATCTGAAAGACCAAATTATATTTGGAAGAAAAAACATAGACAATTGTGTGGACCTTTGGTAGTTAGTTATATAGGAGTAAAATTCACAAATACTCTTTTAGGGGATGATGTTGATAAAATGTCCCCAATAAAGGTGACTTTACAAAAATGCTCCCAATTCCTTTTTTAAAAAAAATTGAGACAAAATTGCCCCTTAACTATTTCATAAAATTAACTTCTGTCTTATAATCAAGATCTTACACTGCTGAATGTAAGTATAACTTATCAGAAACATTAAAATCCTTGACTTAGAGGCAACAACAAGAGTAACTTATGCCTCATGGGCAAGATGTTACACTATTCATGTGCTTAGTATAATTTCTAAGATACGCTATGACTCATGCCTTTGAGGCAATAAACCTGTTTATGTCTGATGGGCAAAATTTTGCACCTTTAATGTAAAGTATAACTTATTGAACATGTTATAACTCTTGCCTTTGAGTTATTTATTGAAAAAAATATTTATAAAAAAAAAATCTTATTTTTAATTATAGATCTAACAAACAATTTGTATAAGTTCTAAAAAAATAATTCTGCCTTATAGGCAAGATTTTACGTTGTTCAATGTAAGTATAACTTATCAAATACACTAAAACACTTGACTTAGAGGTAACAACAAGAGTAACTTATGCCCCATGGGCAAGATGTTGCACTATTGTGCTCAGTATAAGTTTTGAGTTACACTATAACTCTTGTCTTTGAGGTAATACCTACTTATGCCTCATGGGCAAGAAAGGAAATGGCAAAAAAGTAATTTGGTCAATTTAAAATTGAAAAATGGGTATTTTTGTAACACTTTTCTTATTGGGGGTAAAAAATCAAGACCAATCCATTTTTGGAGCACTCAGTGTAATTTTCTCGTTATATAGAGTTATACAAGTTTTAGTAATATACGTCATATAAAAATTTATGTATTATTTTATACAGAGATTTCTTATGAAGAATTTAGTTATTCATTATTACTCATTTCACTTTCTATCATGCATAAAATTATAGAAAAGTTTTCTCATAATTTATACATGTATTAATTATGTGAATTTCTTAAATTGCAGATCAAATATTAATTTTATACATGAATAATTTACCTCATAACTAACTACCATATTATGTATACAAAACTTAATACATATATAACTATCTCTAATCAGGCTACCAAATGACCCCTAAAGTTTCTACAGTTTGGTCTCAATATTAAGGACCTGTATTAGCTGATACTATAGGAAAATGAGTGTATCACAATTTGGTGACTTGAAGCATGATAATTAGGTAAGCAATTAGCTAAAGGGATCGGGTTGGTACATGAAATAAGATGGAAAAACTTAAGATTAAATTTGAAATTAATTTTATATTGTGTGTTTGGTTGACTTGTGGTGTTGTTGTTGTCTTTTTCAGAGACTTGTGGTGAACATTGAGCGTTCTTGGATCCTTTCAGTCTCCATCTGTATCAGTGATCGTCTTTTGCTTTTAGAGACTAGTCTTGTATATTCTTTTTGGTCTTGTATATGTATATATGTATCGCGTGACTCAGTTGGTATGTATCTATCTGTAGTAATTCTGTATAGGTGACTTCCAGGTTCTGGGAGGGATGTCTTGTAGTTGGTCGTACGTATATACTATCAGCTCTGCATTTGTTGTGATTGTTAGTTGGACTTAATTCTGAACAAGTGAAACAAATTATTTCTAAAATTATTAATTTAAAACTATAATTCCGAAATAACTTAATTTGTGGACTAAACGTCCTCTAAGGGTTTTCATGAGAGCTCATCACCGTGCACATAAATTAAGATGAGTAACTTTATCCTCTCACAGGTTTCTTATTGAGTTTCATATCGGTAGGATGATTAAAATTTGAACTCTTTATATGGTCATGGGCAATCATTTCCTTATAAGCTAACTTTTGGTGTATGAATTAGATTCAAGATCTAAAAAAAATCATTTCAATATGCATGGTATCATAGCATGATCCATTTCACTGATATTGGGTTCCAAAATTAAATTGCTTATGCTCCAGATGTCCAACCGAGGGGGTGAGGTGGAGTGTTAAAAACAAAAAAGCATTGATTGTCTCCTTATATGGACTTGAACAATCTTTTACTGATGAGCTAACTTTTAGTGTTGAGTTAGGCTCAAGTATTATTCCTTTACATCTCTTCCCAATTCTTCCCAATCCGTCACATGTCAGTTATCAAGGTTATTAAACAACTTTATCTCAATTTATTTATTATTTTACAAAATTAAGAGGAGATTAATTACTTTATTTTTGTTCTATTTTACCAAAATAGCTCAAACTCAAAACCTCTAATTAAAAGGGAGGAATTTTGACCATCTCAACACTCTTTCGCGTTAATTAAAGCTAAAATACTTTACTTGGTTTTACTCTTCTCCTTCTCATTTTTTTCATTTGGTGTGTTCATGTTTGACATTTGCTTTCAAATCTCACTAACTTAAATCTGTATTAAAAAATTATATTTCTAAAGATAAAATATTTTCAATAAAAATTGAATTTACTTTATTCGTACAAAGCGCCAGTCAAATTTATGACTAATTAAAAGTGAAAGAGTACTCATCATCACCTTACCACATTCTAATCTAATGGTGCATCTTCCATCTCCTTTCTCCAATTTGCATGTCTCTATTCTCTTAAAAAAATAAAATTTAAAATAAGGGTAGTCCAAGAAGAAACAAAAGACTAGATCAAAATCATTAAGTTAGGTGTATAAGTTGATTACGTTTAAGAGTGGTTGAAGAAGGGGAAATTAATGGCTGTGAGAACTTGATTTTAATATCTAATTAAAACGTCATGAATGTTTGACATGCCACAACTCATATTACATAAGATCCTTTTCATTGTCTCTTTTGGCTTGGAATATTTATGTCTAAGAATATTTTATTTTATTTGACTTTTTATTTATTTTCTTGAAATTTAAAACTTGAGGTTATACATTCAAACATGTGACTTGTAATATTTTAAGTCAATTTGAAGCTTAATTTTCAAAACTTATGTTTCTTCTAGAAGAAAAAACAACAATAGTACTGGAGAAAGCTTACATGACATGATGATCTTTGTTCTATTAAATAGTATTAATCAAGTTGTTAAAATTTATTAGTGGATAATGATTCGTAAATTGAGTTCGTGATTCCAGTCCAGTAGTTAAATTTTTAACTTTTGCCTTGGCCTCAACTTCAAATTTCTGGAGCGTTACAATATCCTCCGGGAAACATTCGTCCCCAAATGGACAAAGCAATTTTTTTTAAAAAAAATAGTGCCAAATAAAAAAATATTTTCTTGTTATGTTGGAGAATAAACTTTGACAATCAATAATAAAGGAAACATACAAGGCAAGTTGTGAAACTTTAGAAGAAGGTGGTTCAACCAACAATTAATATGAGTATGAGAACTAATTTTGGGGTTTCATTTCCTAGAAAATCAAATAAATCTTTCTTTATGTTAACACTCCAACTTCCAAAGATAGGTTTTGGAGGAACATTTATTAGATAAACCTACTTAATTAACAAAAGTTGACATGATTATTTTTAAAAAAAAAATTTATCTAGTATTCAATACTCATATTGAAATCTTTTCTAATCCACATATTCTCATTCTTGATTTTGAAATCTTCATCTAGAAATGACTCAAATTATCCAATTTAGTTTGATATGTGTACCATGTAGATATGTGTTATTAACATCTAGTTAAAATAATTGTCAATCATTCTTCACTACAAATCCAAGAAAAATATGGAGCATTTATCATCTTTACTAGGAAGAAAAATACTTTTGTGAAATCTATTTCATCACTTTGAGTATCCCACCAAATTGGTACAATAACTCAAAAGATAAAAAAGTATCGTACCAAGATCGAAGTATCATTTATATTTAATTAAGTGAAACTAGGCTAAGGTCTCACCATGCTCTAATTTTGGCCTTTGTCGAGTACACAACTATATAAATTGAATTTCTTTTTTATTTTTTCTGTTCAAGATGCAATCCAAATTAAATTTACTAAAAAAGAAAAATTATTATTAGAAAATTCCACTCTCTACTTTCTTTTTTTTCTAAGAGATCCTCATTAGTTTTTAAAGCATTTTTATGTCATAATGTCTTTTTTTTAGATCTCCATCGATTATTTGAGGATAAACCTAAAAATGTTATCAAAGATTAGTGAAGCTTGATTTTAATTTTTTGTTCCACATATTTGTGATTTGTCTCAATTGGGTGGCATTGAGTTTTGTTGAAAACATCTTAAGGAGTTTGAATATATGTTTTGAAGGTATTTGTAGATAATTTATGATAAATTTGACCTAAACTATTGAAAATTTGAATTTGAAGACGACTCAATCTCAATGCACATGTGATGGAGGACTCCACGTATCCCAATGAATATCAATACATATCTAATTGTATATCCATTTATCTCATGTATATTTGTATAAATTTGTGAGAATTTGTGTATGATATTGCTTAGATACACTATACATGTGATATACACATGTCATAATAACTACGATGATTTTTTGTAATATACATGATATACACCTGTGTCGGACACTTTTTAGCTATGATTTTTACTTGAAAAAAGTTGAAATAACTTGTAATCTTTCTAAAATTTTGTATATAATATCATCAAAGTATTTTCAGTCAATTTCAACTATATACTTATACTTGTTCAATCCAACACAAGTAGAAGGAGGAGGAGGGGTAGTTGAATTTTGCTTTTTTTCTTCTATTATTTTGATCATTTTTTCTCCTGACCTTCTTGATTTGAGATGAAATGCCAATTTTTAGAAGAGATTATAAAATTCAAGTGAGAAATTAAGAGAAAAATCTTCGAAATTTCATATTAAAAAGTAGAAAACCAACGAGGAAAAGGGAGTAGAAGAAGAATGAGAAGGAGGAGGAAAAGAAGAAGAAACGAAGATGAAAGTATTAAGAAAGAGGAAGAGAAGAAGATCCCGGCGTCTAATGACCTAGCTAACACCTTGTTTAGATGGTTGTTACCCGTTGTATTGTATTGTTAGTTAAATACAATGTTTGTTTTGATTGCTATTTAAATTTCATTGCATCGTATAGTTTAAATCCATCGTTAGATAACGACAAAAAAATCCTTTTTGTGTGACGACCAATTTGGTGTTATCGTGTTGTTATCTTCCCATTTTGACTTTGTTTATTATTAAATAATTCTATTTATCATTTACCCTACCTTCATAATAGCTCTATTATATATACTAAAATTTCTTATAGGTTTATCATTCAAATTATGAATGTGTGACATTATATAACGAGGAGAGTGATACAATAATCGATCCAAAAATTGTATTCATTAAAATAATACAATACAACACAACACAACACAATACGATACACATGGAAACCATACATAACAACTATCCAAACAAAGTGTAAGGAAGGAACTAGGGAGTTCCTTGATCATTTTGTCTATTTTCTTGTTCCTCCTTTGTTTTCTTTGACAACTTATGAAGTAGGCAAATTAGGAACTTCTTTTGCTAAGGTAATTTCGGATAGTTCGAGAAATAGTTTATAACTTTTTCTTGAATAGCTATTATGATATCTATTCTAGTGATTTTACTAGCACTACTTTTTGTATGACGTGTATTTTATTACGCCAATAATATATATAAAGGTGTATATATTTTTGATATATTGTTATACATTATCTATACGTAATTATATATTACTATTTAATAATATTGATACATTACATATAGATATGATCATTTTCGTTGCTTGTATACATTACTCTCTCTGTTCACTTTAACTTGTCACTGATTCATTTTTCGAGATCAAGTTGACTAAACTTCAAAGCTAAATTGATGTAGCATAATTTAATATTTGAAATCTAAAATGTAGATGGTTGAAAACTATACAAAAACTTTATAAGTTGCAATCTTTCTCATATTAATATGATGAAAAATACATCTTAAAATATTGATCAAAGTTCATATAGTTTGACCTCGATAATTAAAATAGTGACAAGTAAAGTGAACAGATGGAGTAATAAGTAACCCTAGTATGTCTCTATAATATACTCCCCCTGTTCATAATTAGATGTCAAATTTTGACATGACACACCTATTAAGAAAACAATGATTAATGTAGCAAGATCACCATTTTACCCCTCTTAATTAATTTGCAGGACTATTTTTTTTAATTAATTTTTTTATAGGACTATTCATAAAGTTACAATTCAAGTTCCTATATATTTAATGTATACTATTAGGGGTCGTTTGGTGTGAAGGATAGAAATAAATAGTCATGGGATAAAAAAATAGTGAAGGGATAAAATTTTTGTATCTTGTTTGGTTGCCAAGTTTGGATAACTTATCCCACCATTTATAACATAGTGATGGGATAAGTTATCCCATATACATGGTGAGATAACTTATCCCAGGATAACTAATTCTGGGATAACTAATTCTGGGATAAGTTCCTCCCAACCAAATGACCCTAATACTCACAATGCAACTACTTTTTTTTTTGTTGCATTCAAGTAAAAAACTTTGGAGGAAATAATGTAGATTTTTATTTCACTTATAATTTTTCATAACAATTAAAAAATTCCCACCAAAATATTTCATTATAAAAAGTCCTCCAATGAAATAAGAAATCAAACATCTATGAATACAAAACTGAACCAGTCAAGTCTAATGAATCAAATAGATTTAAATATTTTTGTTGAATCGGATATCAATAACTTTTGAATCTTCAACCAATACAAGTGAGTCCTCTACTTTGATATTTTTTGGAGCTTCAAGTATATATTTTTTTATCTATTTTTTAGAATATAAAAATTATTTAATTTTTTTTTCATATAAACTTTAACCCAATAATATAAAATACCCTAATTGACTATTTTGGGGGGAAAAATTCAGCCGCCATTGTTGGTTTCTTCAATTTTGCCGCGAGTTCTTCTTCTTCTTCTTCTACAACATCCGCTTCTTCTTCTTCTTCTTCTACAACATCGACTTCTTCTTCTTCTACAACATCAACTTCTTCTTGTTCTTCTTCTTTTTCTTGGAGCTTCAGATTTGGGAGGAAAAAAAATTAATTTTTGTGGCATTTGTTCGTATAGCTTTGAAAGATAACTTTTAATCATTATTATGACTGATAAAAGTGAATGTGGTGTTATTTATTTGAGTTTTGTGTTTTTATTGTTATTTCCTCCATTGCTGCAATTCTTCACTGCTAAGCTATTTTCAGCAACGATGCAGCAGATGTTGAAATAGATTCAGCAGTTGCTAAAATATATACAATAATAGTCAAAAAAAAAATTAGCAACTGATTCACCACTTCCTGCAGCAATTTTCAGTTACTTCTGAATGTACTATAGTAGTTGTTGCATTTGATGTTTTAACTGATGAAATAGCTGCTGAATTAAATACAATTGTTGTTCTATTTCTGTATAGTTTTCTCATGTTGTGCTTTAAATTATAATATATTTAGGTA
>JBCEWC010015602.1:0-13625 GCA_038996855.1 Solanum aculeatissimum
CATGGCCCCCGTTCTATCTATGTATGTAGAGGTGTACGTTGGACAAGTATTTTGTAAATGAGCTTGACTCTTATTCTTTGATGTTATTTTGAAATGGTTTGCCCTTAGTCCCTAATTCCCGTTATTTAATGTTGTATGTACTTTCACTACCGATGAAGTGTGATGACAAGTTTGAGAGGCTTGTTTGGGGTTCCTTTGGGTTCCTCATTCTCCATGAAATGTCTAGGCCCTAGGCTTAGGTCGTGACACTATGTGTCAAACTTAGGTTCATATTAATGCCCCTTTATGGGATGATTAAAGCATGGATCTACCTTTTGTAAGTAGATCACCTTTTTATCGGGTGTGGGGCAGAAAACAAAGTTCCAAGTAATAGTTCACTTGGTCATATGTCGATTAAGGTCACATCCCCATATGTTGAACTATTATGGCATTCATGCATCATCAATTTAAGGCATATTATTGTGATATTCTTTCTTATATATTTATTTCTATATATATGTGCCCTTGTCATCTAACATGAATTTGCAGGATTACATGTTCATATGCATTGCATACCTGCATAGTTAGTACATTTAAACATACTAATGCAAATTTTTTTGCCTACATGATCAAACCATGTAGGGACCAAAGACTATCTTCATCCACCTCTTGACAATTAGATTGGATTATGAGACTTGATAGCGGCGAGTCCTTCATTCCAAGGACAATATCCATTTTCTATCTACCTACCATGCTATGTTTACTTATGTCTTTACTTTGAGGGTGAGCCTGGGACATATCTTGGCCCCCGTCCTATGCTATGTATTAGAGGCAATATTGGACATCATGAAATCTTTCATACGTGTATGTTATGTTTATGCTTGGGATGCTATGATTATGTATTATATTATGATGACATGATTATGATAAGATATAGAAATGTTGAAAGTCCTAAGCCCCATCTATCCCCATAGCGTGAGTCATTCTTACCTGCCCCTTAGTCCTTATTTTCTATGTTCTATGCTATTATATAAATCCTATTCCCTATTATATCCCTATAACTTGAGCCATAGATTCTCGTACCTTAGATTTATGTGTCGCATTATTTGCCAATGAGTCCTAAACCCTTATCTCATTACTTGAGTCATTTATCCCTATCCCTTAGTATCATTTAATTAATATGGTTAATCTTATTATGTGCTTTCAAACTGATGATGTATATATGGATGCTATGAATCTTGTTTTGAGACTTTTGGGTTACCATTCGCCATGTCACTCCTAGGTGCTAGGCCCCAATCGTGAGAAGCTTAGTATTAGAGCACTAAGCTTTTGAAATAATCCTCAGAGTCCAACATGCCGCATCAAGAATTGTCTTATTCATGGCTGTGAAGTGCGATACATTTGTGGGTTGAAGGCTATAAGGAATTTTAGAAAATGTTGCACTTTATTATGATTCATATCAAGCTATAGAACGTCTCTTAAGGTTTCTTATCTCCATCCTCCTATAGAATTAGGAGAGTTACTTTGGATCCATAATGCAATCAAAGCAAGAAAGATGTTATAGATGATCATGTGGAGGAGGTCAAAGGGAGTGGCAAAGGATGTGCACCATTTGGCAAGATTGGGGGTTCGGCTGAGTAAATCTAATGATGGTGGCTTTCATGTTCCAAATGGGGCTGAATGTTCTGTGGTTTTTGGTTCCAAGGCAAAACAAGACTTGGAATTGTCCTTGATTGAGTTGAAAAGGTTGGTTACAGAAAAAAAAATAGAGGTTTTCTCCCAAGGGAGAGATAGTGTACTTTGATAATAAGATCGTTTTTGTGCTCTGGATATGGATGGTCTTAGGGGGGTATTTATCAGTGAAGCCCAATACACTCATTATTTTACACATCTGGGATCCACCAAGATGTATCTGGGTTTGAGAGAGATGTATTGGTGGCATGGTATAAAGAAGGGCATAGCTAAGTTTGTATCTAAATGTCCTAATTATCAACAATTGAAGGTAGAAAACCAAAAGCCCAATGGTTTTTCCCAAGACATTAAAATTCCTACTTGGAAATGGGAGGATGTGAACATGGACTTTGTTATTTCTTTGCCCCGTACTCGAAAGAAATTTGATTCTATTTGGATAATTATTGATAGAATGGCCACATTGGCTAATTTTTTATTGGTCAAGACTACTTTAAATGCCGAAGATTATGCCATGTTATATATTCAAGAGTGGGTTAGATTGTATGGTGTTCCTATATCTATTATATCGCATCATGGTACCAAATTTACTTCTTACTTTTGGAGATCATTTTAGAAAGGTCTTGGAACAAGAGTGAGTTGAGCACCACTTCCTATCCTTTAATCGATGGACAAGCTGAGAGGATAATTTAAAAAGTGAAGGACATGTTGAGGGCTTGTGTGTTTGATCCAAGGGATATTTTAGTGATATTCTACCACTCATTGAGTTTGCTTACAATAATAGTTATCATGCTAGCATCTGAATGGCACCATTTGACGCTTTGTATGGGAGAAGGTGTATATCCCTGGTAAAATGATTTGAGATAGGTGAAATGGAATTGAGAGGCCTGGATGTGAAGGAGGCACCCCGGAAGATGGTTATGGGGTGCAGGATCTTGCTATGGGTGTGGTGTAACAGGCCACAAACAGGGTAGTTGTCCCAAATAACCAAAAAAAGGGCAAGTGACTCCTTGTAATCAAGGCCAACAAAAGGTTCAGTAGGGTGGTGCTATCAAGAACAATAGGCTTTATGCTTTGCATGTAAGGAAGAAGGTGGAGGAGCCTCCAGATGTTGTGACTGTTATGTTAAAATTGTTTGATTTTGATGCTTATGCTTTGTTTGATCCGGGTGCAAATTTATATTTTACTCGTCCTTTGGCTGTTAAGGTTTTTTTGAATCCTGAAATCTTGAGGGAGCCCTTTTTATTTTATACTCCCATGGGTTAGTTTGTTGTTGGCTCAAGAGTCTATCGGGGTTGTCTTGTCTCGGTCTTGTATAAAGTCCTTCCGTCTGATCTTGTGAAACTTGAGATGTTTGATTATGATATTATTGTTTGGATGGGTTGGTTGCATGCTTCTTATGCCTCTATTGATTGTAGAACCCGGAAGGTTAAGTTTCAATTTTAGGATGAGCCTAGTGGGAGGGTGGTGACACTGCTTTTATAGGTCAGTTTATTTCCATTCTTAAGTCCTTGACAATGATCTCTAAAAGGTGCATTTGTCATATTATGAGGGTTAGAGATGTGGAGTTTGAGTCACCTATTCTTGAGTTCCGGTAGTTAATGAGTTTTTGATGTTTTGTCGTGATAGGTTTCTCTGACTTGGTGTTTGAGGCTAAGGCGAAGGTAAAGTTGATTTAGGGAAAGGTTGAAGATGGCTTCAATTCATCAAAGGCCATATTCGGATGTTAGGAAGAAGAATATTGTATTCCTTGTTGGTGATTAGGTGTATGTGAAACTTTCACGTACGAAGTGTGTAATGCATTTTGGTAATAAGGAAAAGTTAAGTCCTAAGTATGTAAATCCTTATAAGATTGTTGAGCGGATTAACAATGTGGCTTATAGTTTAGATTTGTCTTGGATATGAGTTCCGTTCACCCAGTGTTTCATGTGTACATATTGAGAAAGTTGGTTAGTGACCCATGTGCGGTTTTACCTTTGGAAGGTATTAAGGTTGAGAGAACATGACTTATAAGGAAGTTCCAGTTGAGATTTTATATAGACAAGTGAAATGGCTTCATAACATGGATGAGGATTCAGTTAAAGTGCTTGGGAGGAATCAACTTATGGAGAGTGATATATAGGAGGTAGAGTTGGAAACAACAAGGCGATATTCCTATCTATTCCAATCTACTCAAGCCTAAGGTGTTATGTTCTCCCTATTCTAAATGGTCCTACTTCTTTCGCTCTTATATTTATATGACATGACATGCATACATGTGCATGAAAATGGTTTAAATTATGTTCACATGAGTTTTAATGAATTCATGAATTTAAAATAATGTGTTATTCATTGCATCTTCAAGTTGAAATGTTTCATGTTCAAGCCAAGCCTTTCTAGCTATGTTCTAGCTCATTTGAGGATGAATGTTCCCAAGGGGAAGATGATGTAAGGACTCGGACCTCAGGAGGACTTACCAATTCTTAAAAATTGGGTTTCCAATGCGTTTGACCAAGGTGCCTCTTCAGGGTCAGCATCACGAGTCGTGGAGAGGTCCACGATCCATGGAGGCTGTCTTGGAGTGACCCTTGTCCATCTTTGTGGCTTTTGTGGCTCCATGAAAGGTTTGAGGCCAAGTAGCCCTTCACTGAGCTTTTCACGGCTCATGGTCCTCACCACTGGCCGTTAAGGGAGCTCCTGGAAGGTGCCCTTGTCTTGAGAGCCACTATTTGGTTAAGGGTGCCACCACGAACACCCTATACAGTTCGTAAAACTTACCACGGCTCATGGTGGGATCTTGTGAAGGACTTGTCCAAGAATGTTTATAAGTATAGAAGTACCATCTCGACGATGAGGCACCCTCCATGGACACTTGTACGGTCCGTGGAGCTCTGTACGGCTCCTAAAGAGCTTTCATGAGATGCCTAAGTGACCTTTCAAGGTCTATTTAATTGGGGCTAGTCCTTTAACCGCCCAAATCAGTTCCATGCTTTCCATATCACTCCATCTACACCATAACACTTAGCCTCTCATAAACTCGCTCAAACACTTTCTGAATCCTCTTTTCAAGCTCTAATCAGAGGATCTCCGTAAAACCCTCAATCCCAATATAAATTAATTTTCAAGCCTTTAATCCAATCTTATGTATGTGGTTTATGGTCATCATAGAGCTCTTACATCAAGCCTAGTCCAAAAGTATTTCATTGGCTATGCTTTTCATATGAACTGGTATAAGGGTCAACTTCAAATAGTCATATTTCCTTTCACAAAAAGAGCTGGGTGGCCCACGACCTACCAAATTAAATCTAATTGAGCTATTTTTCCAACTCATCTAGTTCCACGTAATTATGAGTTCATATAAAGAATGTTATGCCTATTTTCGTAAAGTCTATTTGTGTAGGGGTCTATGCAAATTTTTAATTCCATTTCATTAATGGCCCTTTCGTAATATTGGGTTATCCTAAGGGTATTTTACGATATTTTCAGTTATCCTAGACCCCTAAATCATCTTATACTCTTTCGTTACAATTCATTCTCATTAAAAAATATTTAGAGTTTAGAAATTCAATTCTTGAAGACTCCATTCAAGCAAGATTTTGAAGAATCAAGCTAGGATTTCAAGTGGGCTTTTAATTCAAGTAAAATCCATCTTAATTCTTCTAATTTCAGCAAGGTATGTGGGATTGATTCATGATTCCCTTCCAATCATGAATACCCAAAAACCTATTTCTTCAATTTTATGATTTTAAAATATTATTTTACAAATGGGTCTCTTAAATTAGTTTTATTTGTTAAAATTGAGTTACGGGCTGAACTTATTTATTTGGTTTATGTTGATTTGAATATTATTATTATGATTTACATGGGTTTTATGAAGAATTAAATGTGCATGTCCCTTTAATTTATGAATCTATCGATGGGTAATTTCAAGTATGCTTTAATTGTTGATTTCTTTATGGATTTCATATGATTTATTCATATAATGATGCTTTAATTATGAATTCTTAATACCCATGATATTTGTTCACGATTCATGGTATATGCATGCATGACAAGTATTTTTATGAGTTTTATGATGTTGGATGATGTAATGACCTAGTTGATTATTTTTTTCCTTATATGTGAAAATTACTTTTTTACCCTTTTATAAATTGCTTTGGGCCTATATTAAATTATTTGAATGACTGAAACTAAAATCCAAAGATTTAAAATTAAAAATATGCGTTTTGACACTTTTTCGATGCTTAAGTTAATGAAAAAGTGAGTTTTTGTGTCATTTTGAGTTTCTGGTCTCAGATCAAGGCATCTTCAATTTCATTAGTTCTGGAATGGCAAAACTGTACTATGAGAAATTACATGGAAATATCATATCTTGTCCCCCTTAGTGTCTCATCCTGCGCATCATCCATCTTCAGTAGACGATCAAATATCTCTTCAACGCGAGATGTGCCAGCACCAGAATCATGATTATGTGATAGAATATATAGACCATTCCTGAAGTCATCTCTGCATCCCCATTCAACATCTATATCTTCGACTCTGTTCTTGCTGTAGTACACTCCATTGTTGTAGTCTCTGAAGGCTCCATCTCTACCAAAGATTCAACCTTGGTTTCTTTGCCCATGGTGCCAATAGTCCTGGTTGGACCCTTGGGAGTTAGACCGGATACCCGCCATCTGATCTGCAACAAAACAAGTGTCCTCCTCAAAATAAGGCTCCTTGTACATGGGTTGTTGTGGGGGAAGAATAGATACTGCATTCACTCTTTGTTGGTTCTTCTTCATCAGCAATTCCAAATTAGTATTAATCCTTGGAAGCTCCTGCATCTCCTCTTCACAAACTTCTGGTTGTGCCAAACTAGTACTAACTGGGAATGAGCTTTTTATGGTAGATTTGTCCCTCGTCCCCCATGGATGATTCATCTTGACCATTCTGTCCATCCTCTACGCTACCTTCTAAAATAGGTGATCTATGAATGAGCCTCCCCTGATAGTGTCAGCAATTTCTTGACTATTCTCGTCCAAGGCTTTGTAAAAGATCTCCACCAGGGCTTCATCAATAATTTTGTTGTCTGGGACACTTCCCATGCATTTTGTGAATCACTCCCACATGGTACTGAGTGTATCACCTGACACCTGCTCAATGTTGTTGATCTCCACTTTTAACTTCAACTTCTTTGAGATTGGAAAGAAACTCTCCAGAAAGGCTATCTGGAATTTTGCCCAAAAAGTGATTGAACTCTGTGGGAGCATGGATAACCATAGTGTTGTGTTGCGTGTGAGAGAAAATGGGAAAACATGGAGCCCAATGGCATCCATACACAAATTCTGGTTTCCCATCATACACTTATAGACGAAAACAATGCTATAGATGGTTATATAAATCCTCTGATGGTAGGCCCACAAACAACCCACAATTCTGCAACATTTGAAGCAACCCACTCGATATGATGAACTTTGTGTCATCTGGCAATGGAGGTAACACAATAGCTCCCATGACGTCGATTGAAATCAGTAGAAGAGCTAACTAAGGTGATGTGTTCCCCATGATTCCCTAACTAAGTATGACTGGATAATTGTAAGTTTTGCTTGTATATAGATACAAAATGGTAAGTTAAATTTACCTAAACCTTTGATCGAGGGTAGAGGTAAATATCACTATGGAATTTGATTGATCTCCATAGTGTGACATTACTAAGCCTTACCTATTGTTCCAGTACAACCTCCCCTTGACCCAGTTAGGTTAATTAGACAAGATAACATCAATCGAATCCTGTTAAAGATTCTTTTTTCCTATTTATTACTTCCATGATCAGGCAAGTAACACAAGACCGATTCTAACATTGGCTACTCATTAAAAAACATTGAGAATGAAGAGATTAATTAACATATTCTTACACACATTCCAAGAGTTATGAATTTATCCTATTTTACTTTGTTAGTTCTTCATTGTTCCTTATCACGACCCAAAAGTGGGGCCTAGATGTGACCTGGAGAAGGAGAACCCGAAAGTCCTCGATCAAGCCATCACAGCATCATTACACACATCATCAGTTCGAAAGCACGAATAAGTAAACACATAGCACATAATTCTAGTGAAAGCGGGGCTTTGGACTCAAGCTATGGGGATATTGTCGGGAATGGGATGAGCATGAATCACATAGCACATAGAAAGTATTTCTAAGGGGTGGGTAAGTAGGACTCAAGCTTTGGGGGCATACCAGGTTAGGTGACTTTTCAGATAAGCACATTCACAACATTGACAAGACCATAAATATAAATATAAGCATAATCGAAACATCATTTCCATAAACACATCCCAATAGTCATAATATCCCAAATAAGCATAATACAACATGCAAGAGTCTAACATATCCAATATAGCCTCTACATAAGATAGAGCGGGGCCTCGACATACTTCGGGCTCACCCTCAAGTCATAATGAAAGAAAGTAAAATAATATAAGGAAGAGGAAAGTAGATATTACACTTGAACAAAGGGCTCACCATAAGCAATTAGCTTCAAGGAGAACACTCGTCGTTCAACGGTAGATAAAGGTCGTCACCGGTCCCTACATGGTTAGAACATGTAGACAAAGAGTATTTGTTAGCACAATAAAGCACTAAGTATGTCGGCATGCAAATGCGTGTGCACGTAAACCTATAACAACCTACATGACAAGGGCACAAACATAGAAGAGAATATAAGAAAGAATAATATATCAATATTCCATGATAACCATGATGCATGAAATGCCATAATGCTTATAGTATAGAGGGGATGGAACCATAACTGACATCCAAACTCATGTGAGCTACAACATGAACTTGCCCTATGAGGCCTCCCATTGGATCGAAGAAGATTACTTACCAAAGGTAATCTACACCACACCTTACTGGCCTCCCATTTTGGTGTGATGGCCACCTTCCTTACGGCCAGGCCATTCGAAAGGATTTACGTAACATAGCATATCTTATCATATTATATCAAAGCATACCTTATGGACCTTCCATTTCGGTAGCAACCTATGTTGGCACATAGTTTCAGGAAAGGAGTGGGACCCTTGGGGATAGCCCACTTACTACTCTAATCCTTCTCGGTACTAGGTCATCATCCCACAAGTATACGTATACATATACATACTTTAAAAATGGAAACTTAATACTTGAACATCAAATCATGCATACTTGGGCTTAAAAGCCAAATCACTTTCATTACTCTTATGCATACTTAACAAAAGTCAAACACATTTCATAATCATGCTTCATTGGGCTAAAAATCGAAATACACTTTCATGTCAAACTTCATGCATAAGAGTAGCTCCATACTTGTCATAACTTGTCATATCATATTGGTGTAAACACCCATGTTGCTCAAAGAGACATATCATAGACATTATGTGATCACATTCTTTTCATAACCCATACTTGTTCAAAATCATAGTCATAAACATGTTTGGGACTTAGCCCACATCAAAGCCTTCATGAAAATCCATGATCATGCGTGCAAATGCTATGAGTAACAATGAGAATAGCATGGGCACTAGAATTTATACTTTAAATTTAAATCAAGAGTAGTCCTTAAGAAATTCAAGTTAAATCAACACGTAAACCATCATTAAAACACTACCCATGCATAATTCAAGAGCAAAGAGGATGTGCATAACTTGACCTTCATCAAAACCATTGAAACTTCATAGAACTCAAACTTAAATCAACTTTAAAATCATCTAATTCCTACAGCCCACAACTCAATTCAATTAACTACTTCAAAATTTAAAGAACGCAACATTTAAGAAAGCTTAAAATCATAATTTAAAGAGAAGGGTTCTTGTGTCTTCATGGATGAAAGAAAATCCACCAATCAATCCCACATACCTTAAAATTAGTCAAGCGAATTGGATGATTTTGCAACAAAGATGATTTTCCCCAAATTTCTTCGAGCTTTGATCAATGGAGATCAAGTGGATTGAGAAAATTTTGGAATGAATTGAAGAGTGTTAGAATGGATGAAAGGGGAATAGGGTTTGATTTAGGGGAGTTAGGAGATCTTAGAAAGGCTAAAAGGGGCATATGATATAATTAAATTATGAATTAACCATTAATGAAATGGACTAAATCACTAAAACTAGTGAGTCACAGAAGGCTTTCAGTGGCCGTCTACATGTTCACGGACCGTGAACTTGTCCATTAGGCTTCATTTGGCCTCGACTTCGGCTTGAACTCTAGAGGGACTTTCTAGATCACTTCACGAGGGGCCTCACGGATAGTGTAGTTGCACACGGACCATGTACTTATCCGTGGAGCATCACTTGGTCTGGAGTTCAACCTCGAACCTTGGCAACATCACTGGATCACTTCACGGGACCCTTCACGGACCGTGAAGTGGTCCGTGAGACCATACTTGGTCCAAGACTTGGCCCCCAACCCTTGGGATAACATTGGACCAATTCGCGGAGGCCACCACAAACCGTGGACCACTGAACGGTCTATGGTCCCACACTTAGACCTCAATCTGAGACCCTTTTTCCAGCATACTTCCAATTACGGGTAGTCTCACTGCAAGGGCTATAACTTTCACATCCGAACTCTGAATTGAGTGAGACCAGTTCATTTGTGAAGATAACTCAAAGATCTTCAATTTGATTTATAGCAGCCCACACAGTTCATCTCGTACCAAACGATATGTGTTTTCAAAGTCCACTTCCCAACAATCCTTACAACTTCACCAAACGATCCTTTTGAATCCAACCACTTAAATACAACCCATGGATGCCAAAATTTAGCCATGACCAGCTCAACACTAACCTTGACCAACCATTACGAAGTTCAATTTTTTTTGGATCATTACATCCCCACAAACCTAGTTATGGATTTAGCTACGCATGATCAGTGTAGATGCAAGAATCATGATATAGAATAACATAATTGAACACTTACATGAAGGAATATTAGCACAAGAAATCTAACTGTTCATTAGAAATTGCAAGAATGAATCAAGAACACAAACTAATGTTTATCTCTGACTAAAAGTACTAAAATCTTGTCTAACACACGAACTCTCTGGAAAGTTTCTAATAAAATAACCAAAAAACCTATTTATAATGTGTAAAATATAAAACCAAAAAAAATATAAAAACTGAGTCAGCACGCTCTACGAGCAACATCTACGGGTCGTATAACATTCCATGGCCCATAGTCGGGGTTTCATGGATTGTCTTCTTTAATTCTAGAGCACCTTCTACGAGACAGCTCTACGGGCCATATATGATTCTACAGTCTGTGAAGGTTTTTTGCTGTACACTTTTAAGCACCTCTCCACTTTCTGATTCTCAGGGCACGACAGTTGATCTATGACTCATTGATTAGTTTACAACTCGTCAACTTACTTGTAGAATCTTGTTCAGCAACTCACCCTTCTCTGAAATTTACTATGAACCCCTCTCTACCGCCCGTGCATTATTACATGACTTGTAAAGGGTTTCGTGAATTCCCAAAATCAGCAATTTCTACACTCTTTGCCCAAAAACTATGCCAACCTTGTAATCCTGCTAAACAAACATAAAAACACATCAAATCTACTAACATCACTTTGAGAACACACAAAATTCAAAGTTCTAAGCATCAAAAGTATTGAATTGTAACACCCCCTATGTTTAAAAGTTCGGGAAAGTTTGAAGGCATGAAAAATCCCTAAAGATTCGATTCTATGAGTCGATTTACAGCCCATAAGGTGATCCATAAGTCGTAGGTGAGCTCATGGACATTTCCAGGAAAGATGGACATTTTAAGGGGTTGCTAGAATTATCTACGAATTAACATATGAGCCGTGGAATATTCTATGATTCGTAGACTGGTATCGTGAAAACAAAGGCCTTAAGGAAGCAAGAGTTTGACTAAGGAAGAAATAATGTTATGAATGACTCTACGGCCAGTATGTGTTTCTACGAGTCATATGTGCATTCGTAGAGAATTCTAGCAGCTCAAGTTGGGAAGCCACTGGTTTACGGAATGTTTCACCATATGTAAAATGGACCATGACCCATAGATGGGATCTCGTGGTCCTGTTCAAACAGATTTTAAAAGGGGTAAAATTGACCTTTCCTACCATTTAGCATTTAAGCTACGTCATATTACCCATATAATGACCCCCTTATAAGCATGTGTAACCCTCAATTTCCCTTTTTCCTCTACCCAAAAATATTACTAAGTCTCAAAGCACCCTCAAGTCTCCTTCAATTTGCAAGCAAGAGGACCAAGCTAGGGTTTCTACCCTTTTATCTTCAAATTTGAATTCCTTCATTTAAATTCTTAGGTATGTGGGCTTTATTCATGGGGAGTTTTCCACCCATGAAGCCAATCTTTCTCTTCTTGTGAAATTCCATGATTTTGAGATTAAATACTTATGGGTAAACCTTATTATGCACTATACACATGAATTGAATTTGGATTTTTCAAGTATTGATTGTTAAGCATGAATACCTATTGAAGGATTATTCCATAAGTTGAGTTATATGTATTGAAGCTATGTACGTTCTGAACTATGTAAAACTATGATAGAATTGTAAATTTTAGTTGGATTTCTTGATACCCAAATTGGGGTTTTTTACTATAATCTTGATGGGTTGATTTGAAAGACTTTCAAGTGAATTGATTTCATTTTTCCCACGTCCTATACACTTGAAATGCCTGATTTTATGCATATGTACATATAACCACCATATTTTAATCAAGAAATGAGATAAGCTTCTATGTTGATAAAAGTTTTATTGTAAGACATGTGAATTTTGAATATCAAAACTGTTGAGGAGCTACTGTGCATGTTATGAGCTCATGAGAATGTCACAAATATTATGAATGATAAGAAGCCTTTTCTTGACATTATGATGTGATGGTTTGATGATCTACTCTTATGATGCTACCATAAGTGATGAAACTTTTTTAAAATAAGAACATGCATATGAATTGAGTATTTCATGGGATTGATGACCTAGCACCGAGCGAACCTTAATTGGTAGCCTTTGTCCCATAACTATGTAGATGTAACAACTCAAAAATTTTCTAAAACTCCTTATGGTTGGTCTTGTATGATGTACTTCTGGTCATTGTTGAATTTGGTAGCCACGGGTTGAGTTTAATTGGCCGAACGCAAAATGTATCCTTTGGTGGCCTAGATATACCGTTTGGATAGTAGACTTTGAGCTAGCATAACTTTTGATGCGGGTTGAATTGTGTGGCCTTCTATATATTAAATTGAAGCTATTTGGGTTAGATTTTCAACGCAACTAGCTTCAATTGATTCAGAGTTCGGATGAGGACGTTATGGCCTAAACAGTGGGACTGCTTAAAATTCAGAAAACATTGGAGATAGGCCCCAAAAAGTGGCTAAGGCAAGGGAAAAAGTCCGTGAAACTTGTCACAATCCGTGTGGGGTGCCGTGATATGGTCCAGAAGGCTTGGGGTGTCAAGGACTCACTCCACAAACTAAGTTAGGGTCCACGGACCACCCCACGGTCCGTGAGGCACCAAACAGACCGTTTGGTGGTCCATCAAGTGGGGCAGAACCTTGGCCAAGCTGTGGTTCGTCTGATTGGCTAAGGAAAGGTTCACGAGGAAGGTGTAACATTGGTAAACCCTTAAACGGCCCATCAAGTTTTCCGTCAAGTGATCCAGAAAGTCCTCCGAGAGTTTTCGTTGAGAATTGGCTAAGTGTGGTTTGATGGTCACTTGAACAGACCGTGAGTCAGGTACACGGGAACTGTAACACCTCCCGTGTGACCCTGCTTAGAGTGGAAACGTCCGATTCATTAATGGTAATTTCGTGATTTAATATTTCCCTAAGCCGCTTTTTGGTATCCTAAGGTCTCCTAAACCCCTAAATCAATCCCCAAACCCTCATTCTTCCATCCTAAGTCTCCTACATTCACTTTGGAAATTCTAAAATCCTCTTAGCCTCCATTGAAGAAAGCTTGAAGAATTT
>JBCEWC010015603.1:0-13624 GCA_038996855.1 Solanum aculeatissimum
CAATTAGATTAATTTGGGGACCAAAGAGTTAAGTTACTTAAGTACCAATTAACCTATATATTAAATTAAATAGTGGGACTGATCAGTTTTGATGCTTAACGTAACTAAGAAAATTGGTTGCGGCGTAACACAAAGGCATCAGGTAAGTCTTCATCCCAAATTTTTATATTAGTTCTAAGCACCAAATTGTTTGATAAGATTAATTGAATTAAGTACTAAAAAGTGGAAGTACAACAATTGTTGTTGGATTGGTTGATTTTTTTTTTTTTAGTATATATATGGATAAAAAGAATCTGAGTGGGGTCGTGATGTTTGATTCCATTTAGGTGAGATTAGTGCTTGATTAATCAATTCCAGAAAGTGGGTAATGGGAATATTTTGCATGGTCTTGTTTGTGACCAGTGGCACGTATGCATATATATATATAAATAATTAAAGTTTTGAATGTGATTGTTTAAGAAAAAGAGGAGGTTGAATTAAGGATTAAGAGAAAATAATGAAGTGATAATGTGGTTAAAGTTATGTATGTTCCCAGATGGTGACAAACACTAGTAAATGGTCCTTTACACATAGTTAGGAATAAATTAGGTGATAACTGTCCTCCTATATGGATATAAACGTATGTTTCCATTATTTTCATGCCTCTGATTAGTACATTAGTTACTTGTTTTGTCGAGTTTGTTATTAGATTGGGTGTGCCATTAGTAGTTTAGGTGTTGCTAGTTTCAAATCTTATTGTGACTATTTATTTGACTAGATTGTTGTACTTCGGATTCTATTCGAAAAGGGAAGACTCAAGTCCCGAAGTGAGTGTTCAATTCTTAAGGCAAGTGAATTTTTAAAACTTTGTAATTCTCGTAGAATTCTCAAATTTTTCTTTCTTGTATGTGTGATTCATGAATTATTTTTAATATTATAAAACTTGGGGTGCTTAAATATACATATGAGTTGGTGTGGTGTTGTGATACTTGAATTGAAAAATGTGGTTAAGTGATGAACATTTTATATTGAGATATATTGTTGTGGTTGTTGATTATGAGTGGATTTATTTGTTGACTTCATCTCATGTTCATTCATTCTATGTCACGTATACTTGCATTGGTTCTGGTTGTGAATATGAGGAAGATAGTGGCAATTGGGGTCGAGGTCTTTACTGGTCGAGATGTGATGTCGAGGTCATTGTCGACGATATTGTGATATTGTGATGTCGAGGTCATTGCCGGTGATATTGTGATGTTGTGATACCGAGGTCATTGCCGGCGAGATTGTGATATTGAGGTCGAGGTCATTGCCAACGATTATTGCATAAACATTGCATCTTATCATTGCATATTCTTGTGTGACATGATATTACTCCTGTGATTGACTATGTTATCACTTGTGAGTTATGGCTTGTGATTTTAAATTGTGGTATTGTGAACGCTATCTTTATTATGTATTATGTGTTGTTGGGTTGGGCTAAAATTTCGGTGGAGGTTGGAGTTGTGAAGGTCGGTTGGGATGAAAGATGTTTGTGTATTCTATTAGAATTGCTTGTTTTGTTAGTTGATTTGTTGGGTACCGCGTGGTTGTTGGTACTCACCCCTTGCTTCTACACTTATGTAGGTTCTGAGCCCGGACAGTGAGTAGTACTTTTCTTTGATCATCCGAGGCTTCCCAGGAGATTTAGAGAGGTAGCTGTTGTCATCTAGCCGGCTCTCTTGTCCCTATTTTTTTCTGCTTTGTTCTATTCGAGAAGAAAGACAGTTCAGACTTGTAATATTTTTTTTCTATATTGCTAGTAGCTTGTACACTTGACAACCAATCCTTGGGTAGTGTTTAAGTTCATGAAGATTTTTATTTTAGCTATCCATTTTATTTAGTACTTCCGCACATTATTTCTATTTTCGTTGGGTAAGGCTGACTTGTTCTAATGGGATTGAGCTTTGTCATCACGATCATATTTTTGGGTCGTGACACGTAAACAAGCCCAATATGTCCTATTATTTTGACTATTTAAAAAAAATATTTGTAAAATATATTATATAGTAATTTGACCTATATGTTTTTATATTACTTATTGGAATAATTATTTTTATACTATGAAACTTTTGTGATCTATCATTTAATTTATTTTTTACCACTGCATAATGACATAAATTTATCAAGAATCAAAGTTAATCTATTTATTATATTGAATTGAATTATATAATAACCACAATTCATTGTGTCTTACTATTTTAAATATCAATATTTTAAATTTATTGCTCAAATAAAAATTAGAACCAAGAAACGCAAACATGAAGTTCGGCATATAATATATTTTAATTGATAACAAAAAATTATTTGCATACATAATATTAAGATGTACATTTAATCTATATTTTTTTTACTTTTTCACTATATGACAATTAGAATTTTCTGGGATTTGGATTGATTTTTCTGAAAACATCATTCAGACTTTGCATAATGTAATAATTACTTTATGCTTTCTTTCTAATTAATTTTATAAAAATATTCTTGATCGTCCTAGTTATAGCTTTCTATATAATAAATATAATTTGTTTTTAAAAACTTTCTAGAAAGAGTTAATATATGAAATTTGTGTAGGATGTTTAACTACCTAGAGCGAATTTAGAAAGCAAGCATAATGCAAAATATATAATCTTTTAATAAACTAGGATAAAATAAAAAATTTATCCTTAATTCTTTATGTTTCATCCTTTTATTGAAAAATGCTTCTAGAATTATTATTTTTTGCTTCTCTTTCTTGGTAGATTTTTGTTAGCATGTAACATATTTACCCTTGGTCGTCCTACCATTCACATTTCTATATATAGAAATAACTAGATATGTCATGCCTGTGTTATGTACGGCCCAACATGTATGATTCTGAAAGAATAAATACGATTTTTCTCTTTTGTAGTTTGATCATCATAGATCAAAATTGTTGTTATATAATAAAAAGGGATAAGCCATAATAATATTGTCAAACTATTCTTTTTAAAATATATAAAAGTTCCCGAAGTACAAATATCGTGAGAAATACATTATTAGAATTTTTCTAATGGTCAATTGACGATGCTCGCTGAGAGAATTCGAGATCAAGGAGAGGAAAGCCAACAAATCAAAAAGTGCTATAAGCCCTAATATAAAGTTATACTCAATAGTCATAAGATGACATTCATTTTTCAAAATTTCAGTGGTAGTTTGATTTGGTATTTGTGTAGCCCATACCACAAACGGGCATCCTCATAAAGGAGATTACAAATTTATTGCCTGATGAAAATCAAAATTACTCTTTGAATTTTTCATTTGTGAAAAATAATTGAAATATATTGAAAAATTCAAAATAACTAAAAGTTCTAAAGCTTTTCAAAATAGAAGAATTCACAAATCATTGTGTCTTACTATCTCAAAGATCAATATTTCTTGGTAGATTTTTGCTAACGTGAAATTGCATTTTTACTCGTGATCATAATCCATTTCATCTTTCTATATATATAAAGATATTTCTAGAACTGTTTATTTTTCTTGATATCTTTCTTGTTGGATTATTTGTTGTAGTATCAAATTACATTTTCATTCTTATCTCGACCAAAAAGAAAAAATAATATTAAGCTAACTTGAAAAATAAAATAAGTAATCTACTATAATTAATTAAAATTTTGATTTAATTAATTTCAATGTAAAATAATATTAGAATGTAAATATACATAAATTGGACTAAAAATACTCTTTTTTGTTTTTTCTATTACCAAAAGTTTGCTCGACAATTTCAAATTTAAATAAAACTTAATATTTAAATTAATACATTTTAAATCAAATAAAGTACAAAAGTTGATTATATATTTAAATAAAGAATTACTCCTTTATAGTTTAGTAAATATTTATAGTTTAATTTATAAGCAAACATGTCATCCATCATTTTATTTGTAAGGTTACTAATTATATTTTAAAATAATAATTTTTTATATTGAAGTAGTTATTTTTAATAAATATAATTAATAAAAAATATTAAGAATTAAATTAAAATAATTAAAAAAAATAGAGTAATCAGTTTAGATATTATATTAATTTATAAAAGAAAAGAAAGTGAAGTAATAACAAAATGAATTAATAGTTAATTAAGATTACTCATAATGAAGATGTGAATTTAATAAAGCGTGTCAAGTTTCATAGAGCTTTTAACTATTAACTCATAACAAAATAAATTAATTGGTTGAAGTTATTCTTTTAAAAGATAGCAACAAAAAAAAATTCATAATCTTTTGAAGAAATAATTGAACCCCACATATTAAGAAGTACATTTGATTTTTATTTTTTTTTAATTATATGTCTATTAGAATTTTCTACAACTTGGATTAACTTTTGTAAAAATCTCATACACTCTTTGTGTAATGTAACAATTACTTTAAGCTTATTTTTTATCAATTGTACAAGATGTCTTTAATCATCCTAGTTATGGTTGTTATGTATAATAAATATAATTTAAAAAAGAATTAAAA
This sequence comes from Solanum aculeatissimum, assembly GCA_038996855.1. NCBI lineage: Eukaryota > Viridiplantae > Streptophyta > Magnoliopsida > Solanales > Solanaceae > Solanum > Solanum aculeatissimum. Next base: position 4,488 of record JBCEWC010015603.1, read on the forward strand.
AAATCAAGAAAAGGTTAATATATGAAATTTGCTTTAGATGATTAACCATGTAGATTGAATTTAGAGGACAAGTGTAATGCAAAATATAAAATATTTTAATGAATTAGGGTAGAATGATAGATATATCCTTTATTCCACATGTTTCATCTTTTTATTAAAAGATGCTTCTAGAATTATTTATTTTTCTTGTTAACATGAAATTACTCTTGGTTATATTAATCTATTTTATCTTTTCATAAAAGATGTCTCTAGAACTATTTGCTCATAATCCATTTCATCTTTTTATAAGAGATGTTTCTAGAACTATTAGTTTTCTTGGTATATTTTTTGATAGATATTTTCTTAGTATGAAACTTCTAAATGTGAAATTACAATATTACTCTTGGTCGTCCTTTGTTTGGCTCTTCTAAATAGTAAAAATAAATATATAAGGTCAAAAAAATTTGTATTGATATTTCTAGAATTAAGTTGTATGTGCCTTTTAAAAAAAAAATTAGAATAGAAATTTGGAGTGAGCAAATCAATAGATATTTTATATGACTATTAATCATTTATGCTTACATGATGAGCATAATTACAAATCTTTCCTTGGTCATCCATGCATGGGTTGGCTTTTCTATATAATAGAAATATATGCTACATACTTTAAGGCCCCAATATGCCCTATTATTTTTTCTATTTAAAAAAAAGATATCCGTAAAAAATATTATTATAGTACTTTGACCTATATTTTGTTGGCATTAATTATTGAAACATTCACTTTTATGTTGTGAAACTTTTATAATCTAACATTTAATTCATTTTTTACTGCTGCATAATGACATAAATTTATCAGGAATCGAAGTTAATCTATATATTAAATTGATTGAATTATATAATAATCGTAATTCATTGTGCGTTACTATCTCAAAGATCAATATTTTAAATTTATTGCTCAAGTAGATTTTAGAATCAAGAAACACAAACATAAAGTTCGGCATATAGTATATCTGAATTGATAATAGAAAATTATTTCTATCCATAATATTCATTTATTTATTTTCATATATAATAGTATCTACACTACTAAAAGAATTATGAAATTAGCTATTAACTTCATCGTTACTGCATCGCTAGTTGTTAGTAGCTAATATAAATTCATCGCTAAATGAGATTATTTGTCGTTAAATTCAAATTTTTTAGTAGGTATTAGTTACCAATTACTTTTATCATTCACATCAATGTAATTAAAAGATAACATATAGATTCGAATTATGAGCGCATTTCAAAATTTTCTATTTAGAATTAAATTTTCAATTCTTTTTGTAAAATTATTTTATGTATATAATATATATAGTTATATGTCAATTCATTTTTTGGCCTATATATATTTATTTTATTTTAGTATTTTTTTCTTTTCATTGTTAGTTGATAATCTAAAATTTTAAATTATAATTATGTATTTGTCATTTTTTTCAATTTTTATTAGTATATGTTTAAATTTATTTTATTTATGTAATTGGTAATAACTAATAAGTTACGTGTTCAAAATATGTTCAATATGATAGTTCACTTTTTGAATTTAAAATAATTATTTTATTGATGTTTTTCACAAATATAACATTTGTGAAAACTCAAATTTCCCACAATATAATTTTTTATGAGATTTATTAATATAATAAAAGAGATAACTTGTTAAAAAAAATTATTTAATCATTCTTATCTAGATAAAATAACAATATTATTACGCTAACTTGAAAAATAAAATAAGTAATCGACTATAATTAATTAATTTTGACTTGATCAATTTTAAAAGTAAAATGATATTATAATGTAAATATACGTAAATTGGATTAAAAATACTTTTATTTTCTTTTTTTAAATCAAAATTTGATTTGACAACTTGAAATTTAAATCAAACTTAATATCTAAATTAATATGTTTAAAATCAAATAAAGTACAAATATGATAAATATATTTAAATGAAGAACTACTCTTTATGATCTAGAAAACATTTGTAGTTTACTTTAAATGCAAACATTTCATCCTTCATTTTATTTGTAAAACTACTTTTTACAATCTTTTAAATGTATTTTTTTAAAAATATTTAAATTATTTTTATTTATTCTTTAATTTCAATCTAATATTTTATTAATTTTATCTCACTTATTTTTTTCATGTATGTTATAATCAAAATAAAGGTTAAAAAAGTTAATTATATTTTAAAAAGAATAATTTTTTTTATATTAAAGTAGTTATTTTAGTACACATAATGAATAGAAAAAAATATTTGAATTAAATTAAAGTAATAGCAAAAATAGACTAATTAGATTAGATATCACAATAATTCATAAAAGAAAGAAAGTAAAATAATAACAAAATGAGTTAATAATAAATTAAGATTTTCTCATTGTTTAGATGTGCATTTAATAAAGTGTGTCAAGTTTAATGGACCTTTTAACTATTAAATCATAACAAAATAGAGCAATTATAAATTCTTGAAGTTACTTTTTTTTTTAAAAAAAATTGATAACCTTTTAAAGAAATAATTAGACATCACATCTTAAGATGTATTTAATTTTTCTTTTTTAACTTTTCATTGTATAATCATTATAATTTTCTAGAACTTGGATTGATATTTTTGAAAAACTCATACATACTTTGCATAATGTAAATTACTTTAAGTTTATTTTTTAATTAATTTTATAAAAATATCCTTGATTGTCCTATTTATGGCTTTTTATATAATAAAACAAAAATAATAATAAACTTTCTAGAAAAAAAATTAATATATAAAATTTTTGTAGTATATTTAGTCACGTAGAGTGAATTTAGAGGACAAGCATATTGCAAAATATATAATTTTTTTAATAAATTAAAATAGAAGAACATACATATTTTTGATTCCTCATGCTTCATCTTTTTATTGAAAAGATACTTCTATAATTATTTATTTTTCTTTTTATCTTTCTTGGTAGATTTTTGTTAGCATGTGAAATTACATTTTTATCATTGGTCATCATTCATTTTATATTTCTATATAATAATAGAAAGAAGTTTCTAGAACTATTTTTTTTTTCTTGCTATCTTTCTTGATAGATTTTTATTACTTGCTAGCATGAATAAGCCAACGTATTATTATTTACCCTTGGTTATGAGTATAACTACAAGTTTGTCATTGGTCATTCTCAACTTGGCTCTTCTATATAGCAGATATATATATATATGTCAACCCAACCAAATTTTAGTAATTATGATCTTGGTAGTTTCACCTACGGTTTGACATGCAACCCATACATCAAATATACGATCAATATAAGCTTTCAGAAGCCCCGATAAACGACAATAGTAACTTTAACTGTCCTAAGGTAACGAAATTTCTTGTCATATAAGTAGTGACTTGCACAAGTGGTGTAACGAATGCTTCGACATCTCGAACGTAGATCTAATGAAATTGAATTCTCCATGATGATGTGAAGTACCAGCAGAGTATATATATGCTCAGTGGAATAATTTCTTAGATGCATTATTGCATCCCCATGAGTTACGCCCGATTGACACGAGCACTTGAATGCTTACTCTTAGTGATCAAGTTCACCTCTTTGTTGAAAGTCATTTGCTTATCACAGAACAAGTCTCACGCAGTTACAATCACAGTTGACCCTCTTTTCCAGATCCTCGCTTTTATGAGTCAAATCACTCTATTCAGGAGTTCTCTCCTTTACTACACCCTCTTCAACTTCATTACCCTTTCACACATCTTTCTTTCTATCCATAGGTCGACTTCACATAGATAGATCTTTGCCCTTGAAGTATGTACTTTTATCCATCTTTTTCATCGAGTGCTTGCATATTGCATCAGAAAAATTTCATGTTCGATCTTCAAATCTTATGTCACCATGGATAACCCATGTTTTCTAGGGAATAGAATATTTGCTTACATCACCCTGTCGATTCTGATTATTTGATGTTATGATGTCAGCTCATCAAAAAATTTCTCCACGCACTTGTCTCCACAATGAACCATATTCAGTTTTTGCAGCTGCTCATTTGACATTGGTTGTATTAGGGATGGAAGTTTCCCTTGTGTTACCGTAAAATCAAATCAAATCTGTTTATTCATCAAAAATTGAGCTGATATGTGACTAAAATTGGCTCCTGAGAAATCTTATCAAAATATTTTTAAATATTTTTTCCTAATTTGATATCATAATAAAGAAATTTACTTTATTAGGTAGTAAATATTTTTTTAAAAAAAATTAGTAAAAATTGAACTAAGTTTGATCTTAACTCGTTTTATGACTATCCGAGCAAATTTGAATTGTGTTTGATCTGTCAATCGGTTAAGTTTGACTGACTTATTTACTAATTCAATTCACTTTAGCTCTAACTCATTTCATTCCATCTAAAAATTGAACAGATATGTAACTCAAATTAGAGTTGATTAGTCCAAACTCCAAAATGGCTCCTTAGAGACTTTATCAAAATATTTTCAATAAAACATTTTTTAATTTAATAAGTTATATACAATCTTATTAAAGACACATCAATTTTATTTGGTACTTAAGAAATTTATAAAAGAATAAATAAAAAGATAAAAGCTTAACAACCCACATATTTATTAACTCAACTCATTTTAACTATTTAAAATCCAATTTAACCGACCCAGCTGACACCTTATTCATGACTACAAATGTTTTTAATAGCAGATTTCCAACAAATTTCACTCGTAAAAGTTTGAAATTCCAATTCACTATGCTGGAGTTTTTTGCATTTAGCTAAAGGTTGACCAATTAAAAAATACGGCTAAGCGTTTAATAGCATAAATATAATAGTTAAATTGTCAGTAGTGATCCAAAAAAAGTCGTTTGCCATTTCCTTCCTAATTATCAAAAACAGTAGGAAGAATACTGCAGAATTTCATTCTGCACGATAAATGATGTAAATAAAGAATTATTAGTCAATTAAAGATTTGTTTTGGGTGGGAAGTGAGAAAGTGTTGTTTGGTCCTATCGAGCAATGTGTCTATGGCCTAAATATACAATTTAGAAAAAGAAGGTAGTGCTGGGGTGGGGCGTAAGCATTACAGATTTTTCTACTATTTTTTTTTAAATTAGAAAATAATTCAGCATATGCACCATACCTAGTTAATACTATCATCCTAATATACCTCTATGGTTTTACAACCTCTGATAAAAACTGCAACATTACTTTTTTATTGTTACAGGATCAAGTGACGAGAAGTTCATGCTTCATTATCCACTTGTTGACAAAACACTGGTCCAAACATTTCAACACTGGAGTCCTAAAATGAAATTATTATTTGAACAATCATCTGCTCATGCAAAGACTGCCGACAAATTGAGACTGACAGTGGTATGTACCACTGGCAACTGCCTATATTTGCAATAATCTAACTTCCCACTTTCCATTTTACCCCCTAATGGCATGCGCTACGGAAATCTACTTAATCAAACGCCACCATACGAATTGAAACTTGAAAGGAAGGGGATGGATTTCTAGACCAAAATATGCTAGCAAGAGAATGTCCGTGCCTCTGTTGACGGACTCTTAATGGATTTATAACAGCAGCATAACTGAAATTTGGATTCTGACCTCTACTGGTTTTGCAAATGAAGGAGTCTAAAGCATCAAACTAAACACCCCTTGGAAAGATATAAACTATAGTATGAAGCCATGTAATTTAGACAAAGGTGACAAAGAAAATAGGTACACAGACAATAAATGTAAACAAATTCTATACAATCAGCTCATCTTCAAGATAATTGTACTCAAATGTGAACTCCTGCTTGATCCTCTGGCACCTGCACAGGTGCAAAGATAATCTCAAAGTCATTAAATCATTTCAAACCACATTCACGTATGCATTCCATTCCATAAATAGAAGAAATATCAAGTAAACCAAATTGCCTGGTCTCATAAATATTCTATTAATCTTTTTAGTTCATTTTTTCCCTTCATCAAGGTGCAAGTAGGTCGGGGGTGGGGGAGGGATTTAGTCTTCAAACCACACAGCATTCGAGTATTACATATCTAAAAAGGGAAACTTGCAAGGCCAGGTACACTTGAGCTGAGAGTTGAATAGCATCGATCTCCAGGAATATATGGACATTTTGGGGGGATAAAGATATTACTTCCATCTCTCCTTATCCTTTTTTATTCCTCAAAAGATTAATCAAAAGGCAAAACATTATGCATACTGTTCTACCCTTCACTTCAATCCAACAGATTTTGAAGTAGTTTGGCAACAAACAGGAAAAATAACTACATGAGGCACGGCAAAGAAAAAAGAGATATATTTGAGGAAAATAAAAAGGATTGTGAGAAATAAAAACTCGGAAATATATCAAGAAATAAACTTGGGAAAATATTATTACATTGAGTCCTATTTATACACATTACATTATAATCTTTTTCCATGTGTGAGACTACATAATCCCCCTACCCCACTTGTGGGATTCCACTAGATATGTTATTTTATTCCTATTCTAACACCACCACCACCCAAAAGTTGGTGCATATAAACTATATGTACGGAGTTGTTATGGATACTATTACGAGAACTAGTGAGGCACTTAATAGAATTGTTTCAGTTAACTTCACAAATTTCGTAACAATATCTCATAAGAGTATCTTTTTCTCTAACAAAGTGTCAATCAATTTCAATATGCTTAGTTCTTACATGAAATGCTATATATGAGGCAATGCGAAGGACCACCTGATTATCACACACAATCTCCATCTAATTGATTTCTCCAACTTTTAATTCTACGAGCAACTGGTTGATCCAAACTAACTCACAAGTGATGCAACCATTTGCTCGATGTGTTGCTTCTACACAATATCAAGCAATTGAATTCTATTTCTTACTATTCTACGACACCAAATTACCTCCTAATTAAACACTATCTTAGTGTAGAACGTCTATCAAGAAATGATCCTTCCCTTTCAACATTTGCACAAGCCACAGTCCTCGAAAAGTAGTCCTTAGGTTGGAGCTGACTTTTTTTTAAAAAAATTTGCATCGGGTGTCCGAGTCTCTTAGAGACCCGACTAATCCCGGGGGTGCACAGGCCCTCGACAAGGAGTTTCCTGCAAGTGCACCACGATTAATTCAGGTTTTACCCAGTTCGATGGCCCTCAAAAATTGTTTGCACCCAGTGGGTTTCGAACTTGAGACCTTGAAAGGGAGCAAACCCCAAGGCTCAAGTTCGGTAGGAGCTGACTTTATATAGTATATCATCGAATGTTGACAACTACATCCAATAACTATCACAAGGAGAACCCATAAATTAACTTACAACACCATAAGAAAAGAAATGGAAGCTCTAGTCATTGTGAATAATTCAACTCAATCAACAACTGCCTACATCTTCCAAGATCACTGACTGGCTCCCCCTATATAGGCAAGAGTCTAGCATTTGGATCCACACGAGTGTCAATGAATTTACATCCCATGATTCTTGTCTCCTCAATAATGCCTACGGAATGCTTTTATTGAGAAATAACAATACCTAATCTAGATAGAGCAACCTCAATACCTAGAAAATACTTCATCCTACCAAGCTCTTTGGTTTGGAAATGCTGAAAAAGATATTATTTTAACTCAGGGATATCGTCTAAATCATTGTCAGTGACGATATTGTCAACAATAACGTCCATAAGAGTAAGATTATATATTACCTCCTACATGGAAAAGGATTGTAATGTAGTGTTTATAAATAGAGCTTGGTGTAATAATGTAGTCAATGCATCGTAATAATGTTTTCCAAGTCTTTATTTCTCACATGGTATCATAGATGGTTTATATCATGCCTCTTTCGATGAGTGTCGTGCTAAAACCAACTCCACCATTGGATTCAGCCAGCTCTGGCAACCAAACTCTAGTCAAGTTTTCCGGCAGCAGACATCTCATGCGATGGCAGACACTAGGGTACCGGCGGATGCATGAGTTCATTCGCCAGTGCAAGGTATTCCAGCCAACTTTCGACAATGTTTCCTTTCCAGTGGTGTTCGCAATTTGATTCCAAGGGTACCCATCCAGCTTCCACCACATTCAGATGATTTTATACAGATTTCAGTGATTGTTCCGGGAGAGCTCTGTATTTTCCTATGTGTTTTCAAGTCGGATTCTTCTTCTACAGTGGTCATCCAGTGATTTTGAAAAAACCCCATCCATTTTTTTACAATTTCCTATCACCTTTTTCAGCGAGTTCTCCAACAACTTCAGTCTCTGCTTTTTGGTTCTTTGTACTTGCTTGGTGATTCTAACTTACACCCAGCCAATTTCTAATAGTTTCAGCAACCAAATTTATACATCTGATCACATTTCTCGATTTTTCTGTTCTGTTGTCAAATTCGGACCAGTTAGTCATATTTCAGGCAACTTTCAAGACAATTTTTTTTTGACAAAGGTAATTGTTCAGTGTATAAATCTTTCAGCACTAAAGGTTGGAATCCAAATTTAAGCTACTAGCATATGTAGCCTTACAAACAACTCAAACAAAAATCAAACTTAGCTCCTACTTCATCTTACAGAGACCCTAATATATCTACCATAGCTACAAGATTATTTACATATTTAGAACTGCACTAGTAGAAGAAAGTGATAATACAATCCATTTTCACTTTATGTAAAGGATTACTAATGTTCTCAAAATATCTCAAATTCCTCTCCTTCCATATTGTCCACCATATTACTGCTAGGACAATTCTCCATCTGTTCTTGTTTGTACAGCCATTGCCCACATGATTCCAGCTCTCTATAGCCTAATCCGCTTTGCCTGGCATGGTCCAGATTATACCTCTGAAGCTGGTGAATAAGTTCCACAGTTGCCTGACCACTCTGCAATGTAGGAACAAATGGTTGATTGTCTCTGCCTGTTGCTCACAAAAAAAACATCATAGGCACAAATGTATCCCTCTCTTCATTAGATTATCCTGTGTCAATGCAGCCTCTTTAGCTACCAGCCAGGTGAATACTACCACCTTGTAAGGAATTTTTACTTTCCAGATAAGCTTCCAAGGTAAAAAGTTAATCTGGCTTCCCATGTGTATCAAACTCTTGTAGGCAGAGTTGACAGTGAAGTTACCTTTACTGTCATGGATCCACCTTAAAGTGTCCTCCCCCTCTTTCA
>JBCEWC010015604.1:0-13624 GCA_038996855.1 Solanum aculeatissimum
CCTTGCCACCTAACTCGTGGTCAAGGGTTTTAAAAATAGTGTTACAATTTCTCAAAATGTCATGATATGCAGTATGATGATGCATGCAAATGAAGACACAATTATCTCCCTTTCTCAACATGTCATATTCACAATATTCTCAATTTTAGGATTTCACAATCTCTCAAAGCAAACACATAAATAATTAAAACCCTCACACTAGCATCACCATAAGTATTTTCCACCCAACACATGATGCGATCTCATCCTATAGATTATAATATAAAAATATTCAATAACTCAATCCCAATCTCAAGGAGGGATAGCCAAACCTACCTCAATACCGAAACCACACTCGAACACTTCTACTGAATGGACAAATCTTGAATTCAACTCTCGAAATGACTATCCTCTATCAAGAATGAAATATACACGTCACAAGGAATCCAATGACACCCGTATTACTATATGTCTAACCTAAACCAGATCCAAAATCTCAGCTAAATCTACAACAAAATTCCTAAATTTCAAGTCTCTAATTAAGTCTTAATTTCTCCAATTAACATAACCTAAAGTATCTTGTTCATAAATTTATTGTTAGAATCACTGTTCAACCTTCTACTCTATTAAGTTGAAGGAAAACAGAATGAACAGATATGCTAGGCATATTATTTTGTCATCCCGTGAAGAGTTCTCAGCAAATCACTTGTAATTGAAAATTAATTCTCACCTACAACCTTTTAGGAATAAAAAGAGTTAAATTATGAATTATGTATCCCACTAGGCGAGTGATTAGAACACTGTAACATGGCAAAATGGAAAGTGGAAGTAGAAAAATTCATTCACCCTTACTTTTATATATTATTTCTTATCACTTATTACCTAATCACTATAGATTGATACTAACATATTATTTAACTTACACTTTGAAAAGAAAATCAATTACAAGAGCAGCAATTCAATGTTTACCTGGAGCAATATAATGCGCAGCCGATAGCGTCAGTTTCTCTTCTCTTTTAATTTTATTTTTTAAGTTATAATAAAAGAATTTAACCCTACTAATTGATTTTAATATATATGCTAAGTGGTATAGGATATTTTAATAAATCATCAATTTAGGCCCCTAATTACACTAGTTATCTCAATTTGCCCACAACTTAAATAATAGTAGTTATTGAATATTTCAAAGTACCCATATAAAATTTATGAAAAGGATATTTTAAAATTTTAAGAGGATTAATTTTCAAAATAACTATACGGGTCATTACATAAAACCAACTTCATAATGTCAAGTGCATTGTGTGGTGAGCTTTAGATTAAAATTCAATCGCATCGTATTATTGATCTAGAACTTGGCCTGAATGTTTGTTGAGGCGAAATTTTGAGTAATGTTTGATTTGAGAAAGGATTGTAGGCCTTCTTTGATCCGTTTGTGTCTTTCAAAGCCTATCAAATAACATTTATTCCTAGTTTTTCTCACTTTGAGCCTGAAACCTTTTTTTTGGACAATCACATCTTAATCGTTATCCTTTTGAGTGCTTACATGCCCTATCCCTCTCTTGGTCCATCCTTCTTGAGCGCACCAAAATGTGCAAATGATAAGATGAAGATTCAAGTTTGAAATTGTCAAAAGTGAAAGACGCAAAGTCTCGAAATCAAGAATTCAAAGACGACTTCTAGAGAGAAAAAGAGAGAAAAAAAATTTGAAGGTTGAAAATACAATGCCCCTGCAATATTAAGGAAAGACAAAAGAAAATGTTAAAAAAATGAAATGAAAGAAAGAAAAGAAAGGGGTGAAAAAAAATCTCCAACAAATAAAGTCTCAAAGAAGTTGAAACAGAAGGACAACAAAGAGGATCAAGTGTCAAACTTGTATCAATTGTTAAAAGCACAAGTTTAGTGTGACGTTCAAGGAGGAATTAAGTTACTATTTCCCCAAATAAATATTCTACCAGACCCTAAGCCTGCATTACAAGCCAATTACAAGTCCTACATGATCTCATTTCAAATGTTCTCACATTAGTGGAGACTTACATGAAGTCCAAGCATATAGTATCACAATTGCATGCATTGAACATCTTTCTAAGTGTGAGCGTATTTTGCAAAATGTCCTTGAATAAAATATTTTATACATGTGTGAAATAGGACCTTCTTCGTTGTGACGGCACTTGAACATGAGGATTGGTATGTGGAAGTTACTTTGAATTCAATCTCAGTTGAAAAAAAATAAAAGAAATTTTTATGCATTCCTAACTGTTGGTACCAATTGTAGTCACAGTTTGACTATTTCTTTATATTTTTTATTTTAAGAAAAAAATGAGGTTAAATATTTCTTTTTTGGATCCTTGTTGTTATTCTTTTTATATATACATCTTTAAAGATATTATTGAATTATTTTTCTTATAAATTGCATTTATTTCTTTGAAGTATGATTGTTTGTTTTAAATAATGTGATGTTAGGTTAATTCCGTTAGCGTGAGACGCCTATATTTTTTTTTATTGAATTGTTCATTCTGAAAGAAATGTAGCATCTCTTCTATTTTTCAAGTTAAATCATTTTGGAGTGTCACTGCCTTCAGTGTGACAAGTTAAATAATTTTGGAGCGTCACTGCCTTCAGTGTGACAAGTTAAATAATTTTTGGAGTGTCACTTGCCTTCAATGTGACAAGTTAAATCACTTTTGGAGCGTCACTGCCTTCAATGTAACAAGTTAAATAATTTTGGAGTGTCACTTCCTTCAACGTGACACGTTAAAATCATTTTGGTGTGTCACTGCCTTCAGTGTGACAAGTTGAATCATTTTTGGAGCGTCACTTGCCTTCAACGTGACAAGTTAAATAATTTTTGAAGCGTCACTTGCCTTCAACGTGACAAGTTATATAATATTTTGGAGAGTCACTAGCCTTCAACGTGACAAGTCAAATAATTTTTTGGAGCATCACTTGCCTTCAACGTGACAAGTTAAATAATTCTTGGAGCGTCACTTGCCTTCAACGTGACAAGTTAAATAAATTTTGGAGCGTTACTTGCCTTTAACGTGACAAGTTAAGCCATTTTGGGAGCATCACTTGCTTCAATATGACATGTTTAGTCAATGTGTCACTTCCTTCAACGTGACATGTGAAAATGGTCTGTCATTTCCTTCAATATCACACGTTAAATCACATTTGCATGAATTATATTCGTATTTTTGTTCTATTTGCTACTAATAAGTTTTCTCAAATGTTACAATATAGAAGTGTGGACAACGTTAGCGAGGATGCAACAAGTTCAGTGTGAAGGTTAAGTGTTTGGTCAAATTGGATTCGTCAACTTTCTTTGTCCACGATCTCTTTCATCGATCATATCCAAAGAAAGGGACAACTGTTGACACCCAATTTTGACCCGTCATTTTTAAAAATTCATATTTTTGTGTTATTATTGTTAAATAGTTTAAAATATATTTTTGATAATTTTAGATTAATTTTTGGTAATTTACTCATATTTTTAAATTTTTAGAATTTTAATTAGTTTGATTTTATAATTTTAATGCAGTCTAATAATCTATTTTTTCTTTATTTATTATTATCGTTATTATTTTTACACAGATAAAATTATATGCAGATATATATTTGGGGCCCGCGTTGAGCCCATTAGGTTTCGAAAAGTATATAACTTCTAAATTGTTGCCACAATTGTGTAGAATAAGCATTTTAATTTGAAAAAAAAAATAAAACAAAAATAAAAATTTCATCTTCTTCCCTGCCTCGCGGAATCCGGCCATCTTGCTGGAAAACCACCATCCTGCCTAGACAAGCCTTGCCGGTGAAACCCCTCTCTTCCTCCTCTCTTCTCTGACCACCTTCACCCTCACAGCAACCTCGTCGACCCCCTTTCTCCTCCATTTTCGGCACTGACCAGCAACCCATGGTCGCAGCCCCAACACCCCGCTCGTCACCGCCACCTCCCTCCGTCATCTTCCTCCATCTCCTTCACCAAACGACCCTCTCTCTCCACTCCTCCTCTCCCTCTCACAACCGCAACAACAACAACAATAACAGCCACCAAACCACCGAAAACCAGCCAGAAACAACCATCCAAACCCGACAGCCCTAACGACCCTAAACTCGTCGACCTAGATCTGTCAGTCCGCCACCAGCCACGCCTCCACTTCACCCTCACAGCAACCAAACAACCCTTCAGCCTCTCCTCCGTCACACACAACTCCTCTTCCCACCTGAAAACACCGTGAAACCGCGCCCCAAATCACTAGGAAACCACAAAAATGGCGCAACCACCAGAAACTAGCCGCGAAAAAGCAGAAAAATGACCCCAGAGCTTTTAGATCTGTCCGAAAAAAGCAACTTCGGTAACTTTGTTTTTTTCGTCACTATTTCTTTCTATGCCTATTACTCCATGTTGTTGGGTTGTTCCTGAGAATTTAGATTCTTTATTTTATAATGTTGTCTCATTTTATTTACTGCTCCATTTCTTTTAATTAGTTTGTTTAGTTTATTATCATTTGGTAGTTGATTGTATGCAATTTTATTGAGGGTAGTTCTTTTGTTGTTCATTCATCCTATTCTCTTGTTTATTTTCGTTTAAATTATTCTTAGATCTCCTTAATTATTTATTAATTTAACTGAATTTCATGTTAGTCTGAATATCTTTGATTTTTATATTGTATTTCTAAATCTTATTTCGTTGTTATTAGATTGTTTGTCACTGTCTTCTTGTTCGCATTATGTTGCAATGTTACTTTTACATTTTTTCTACCTTTCAATTTTATTGAGTTAACTTTGGATTAAATGTGGCCAATGACGAATCTATCTATCGGATTTCGAGGCCTCCCCATTCAAAAAGACGGACAAAATTTTAGTTTAGATTAATATTTGTTAGATGTTAAAATTTGAATTATTTTAGTTTAACTTTATACATACATTGTTTGTTAAATCTGGCCAATGACGAATCTATCCGTCGGATTTCGAAGCCTCCCTATTTAGAAAAGACGGAAAAATTTAGTTTAAATTAAGTCATTCTTTATTTATTCAGTATTGTGTATATTATTGACGTTAGACAAATTTTAGGACATTTTTTATATTATTATTTATTTTATTTTTTGTGTATATTTCATGTCAATTATATTGTTTATCTCCTCAATTTGAAAAAATGAGTTCAGTCGGGACCCACATTTGTGGATTCTGAAGGGTGTTAATACCTTTCTTTCGGAATAACTTGAACCCCTTACTTAGAATTTTTTGGTTCGCAGACTATTTTTTTTATAAATATTAATTGGTTTCCTAATTATCCTTAAAATTAGGTGGCGACTCTAAAAATTAAATTATTATTTTTCTTTTAAATTCTTTTATTCAATTATTATTTTTTAGCGAGTTTTCACGACGTTGCGCCTTCGGGATGTCAACACCAATTTCATTGGATGCCTTTCCTTCCTTTGCAACAATCCATTAGACTGAGTATGTCTTCCTTCCTTTTGCAGTGCTCCATTTATTTAAGTGTCTTTCCACCTATGTCGTGGTATGATGTGTGCTAATTAGAGATTTGATTCCTTGAGATCAGCCTTGGTTTCCTTTTGCTTGGGATTCTTTCCTTTTATTTCGTGGTATGATGTGTGCTGATTGGAGATTTGATTCCTTGAGATCAACCTTGGTTTCCTTTTGTAGTTGCTCCAAGGGATATCTTTTTTCTTTTCTTTTTGATTTTTCCTGCAAATGAAATCATCAAAAGACATTAGATGCTAACAATCTCCCCCTTTTTGATGATGACATGATATTTAGCTATATGGATACTTCCCTGTCAAGTTAGTTGACTCCCCTGTCTTCAGTATTCTGGTGAGCTTAGGGAGGCTCCCCCTTTTTGTGTGACTCCTGTGTGGAGTCAGTCAACTCCCCCTATCTGTGCTACAAATAACAACAAAAAAAGGCATGCAGAGCAGAGAGCAAACATAGCATAATAAAAGGATATGTAAAGCAGACATCATACATAGCGTTCATATAGCATTAGCTTAAGATTAAATAATAATTCTCCCCCTTGGCAAAATCAAAGAGGAAAGTATAATTACAGGCAAAAAAAAGAGTGTGCCTCAGGGTCAGAGAAAGGAAGTCTGGGGAGATAGAAACCCCAATATTACAAAAAACAAAAAAATAGTCTTTAGATATAGAATATGAAAAGATCAGTGACGGTCTAGAAAGTATTTTAGGGTGTTGAGCACATTTCTACAGAAGGTGTCATAGGATTTCTCAGAGTCCTTAGAGGAGTAGTCATTCTGGAGAAAGACAATAAGTTCATTATTGGAGGAGTTGACTCCCATGTTCAGAAAGTCGACTTGTTTGATGAGTTTGTTGATAGAGCGCACGCCTTCCTTCTTGAGGTCTTTAACCTCCATGCGCAGTTTTCCTAAGTCGGTGCTAGAGTCCTTATTGAGTTGAAGAATTTTTGTGAGTGTTTCCTGCATATCCTGCACAACACTGGTTAGAGAGAGAATAGAGGCCTTAATGTCATCTACCTCCTTAGTAAGTAGGGCAGCCGAGTCTGCAGAGATCTTAATCAACTTAGGGGCTTCTATTTTTCCTTTGACAAAATCCTTCTTATGCCACTTGTTGTCGACAAGAGTGTACCCCATGCTGGCAAAAGTTTGAGAGTCATAAATAGTAGACACCTCAATGGATTTAAACTCAAATAGGTCCACTTGAGATTCACAGAGAATCCTAGAGACAAGCAGACCATAAGGAAGGCTTCTAGCCTGGTTGGTGTCTTCCGCGCTTTCCGGTATATATTCTCTAATCCATTTGGCCCAATTAATGTGGTATTTCTTAAGAAGGTAGTATAGGATAAAAACATCTTTGTTAGAGATGCTGTTAAGAGACCCCTTTCTGGGAACCACGGTGGTGGAAATAATGTGGGCCAAGAATTTGTGTTCAAAGCGGAGAGACAGAGGCAAAAAATCTGGGGAATCAGGCTGAAATTCAGAGATGAATGCCCTAGCTTCTTCCATGGAGACTTCAAAGTCTTCTGGCCAATTTCCATTCATATAGGGAATATCGCTTAAGAATTCATAGCCAAAAATTCCCTTGAAGAGTTGACTATTGATGACGATACGAACCCCCAAGACTAGGATTTCTAGTTCATCACGATTTCCTGTCCAACGAAGCTTTGCGTAGAACATCTAAACTACTTTATCATAGTATTCCATTCCACAGAGTCTCAGGAGAAGGGAAAGCTTTTTGCATGAAGATAGATGCTAACCTTGCAGTGAGAGTCTTCGAGTTGTTCTGAATTTACCACACGACCAGGAACCACTGACCTCTTCTTGAACCCTTCAAATTTTGCTTTTGCAGAGCCATCCCAAAACATATGTAACTCATCTTCGCCTAGAGGATCAGGACGACAGGAGCGATGTTTTTAGGATTTTTATTTTTGAGGAAGGGTGTTTTTCAAGAAGAGGAGAGAAAAATCTGAGGAGATGAAGTCAATTCCAAGGGAGAAACTGTTCTCGGTGATTTTTTGAGAAAGCATTAAATGGGTGCGAGTCATGGAGAGGATAGAGAAGAAGGATAGACAGAGACGGTGAGAGGTTGGAAGAAGAAAGATTAGAGGATTGAAGGGGAGGGAATGTATTTAAGGAGGTGAAAAGGGCATACGAATGGATGTATGAGTGTGATAGGGTGGAGGAAACGAGGGGGTTTGACTGACGAAGAGGCGCAGTCATGGGGACAGTCATGATGAGTAATTAGTGGAGAAGAGAGAGGGAAGAGAAAATGAAGGAAATAAATTTTAAAAAGAGAAGGGATATGCAGAAGACATAAATATATAAGAAAATAAAGATAAGGGAAATAAAACTAAAAAAATAAGGAAAAGAAGGGAGTTTAATAGGGGTAGGGGAAGGGAATAATTTTTAATTTTTCTCGCAGGTAAGAAAATCGTTCTTCATGCAAAGGTTAAGTAAAAATATATGCAAGTTAATTTTCGATGTTCACAAAATCTAGAATAAAATCACTTTTTTCAATAAGATCGTGAATAAAATGATGCCTAATATAAATGTGCTTATCTCTAGAATGATGCACGGTGTACTTTGACAAATTAATTTGCACTAGTGTTGTCACAGAATATAGGAACCTGTTTGAATGTTAAATCAAAATCTTCAAGCTGATACATGATCCAAAATAGTTGAGTATCACAGCTTCCCATAGCCATGTATTCTGATTCAGTGGTTGATAGTGCAACTGAGATCTATTTTTTGTTGTGCCAGAAAATGAGTGATTCTCCTAGTAATTGGCATGATTCACTAGTTATTTTTCTATCTAATTTATCTCCTGCAAAATTTGCATCTGAGTAACCAATTAGAGAAAAAGTAGCAAAATTTGGATACCATAGTCCCAAATTCGTTGTTCCATTTTAGTAGCGGATTATTCTTTTGACGGTAGTCAGATGACACTCCTTAGGAGTAGACTAAAATCTTGCACATTTGTAGACACTGAATATGATATCGAGTTGGCTGGCAATGAGATAGAGTAGTGATCCAATCATACTTTGATATATTTTTTCATCAACACTCTTGCCATCTTGATCAGCTTCATGGCAGGTTGAAAGACTCATTAGAGTGTCATAGGTTTTTCCTTGATCCAAGCCAAATTATTTGATCATATCCCTAGCATACTTACTTTGACAGATGAAAGTGCCTTAATCGGTTTGTTTGATTTGAAGTTTCAAGAAAAAAGTGACCTCACCCATGAGGCTCATTTCGAATTCACCTTTCATGACATTTGCAAAATTCTAGCACAAAGAAATATTAGGACTTCCAAAAATAATGTCATCCACGTAGATTTGAACAACAAATAGATTGGAATTAAATTTTGGTCAAATAGAATAGTATCAATATTTTCTCTTTTAAAATTATTTTTGAGGAGGAAGTTGTTGAGATGTTCGTACCAAGTTTTTGGGGCTTACTTCAGTCCACAGAGAGCTTTTGAAAGTTGAAAAATATGACTGGGTAAGGAGGGATTTTCAAAACCCGGGGGTTGTTTGACAAAAACCTTTTCTTTGATAAATTCATTTAGAAAAGCACTTTTAACATTCATTTGAAAAAGTTTAAAGCGATAAAAGGAGGCATAAGCAAGTATGATGTGAATAGATTGAGCTACTAGTCTGTCTTTATTTCTGACAACCTTCCCATCTTCATCCATTTTGTTTCGGAATACCCACCTTGTTTTGATGATAGCGCAGTTGTTCGGTCTTTCTACCAGAGTCCAGTCCTTATTTTGATCAAATGTTTCTAGCTATTCTTTTATGGAGCTTACCCAGAATTTATCTTTAAGAGCTTCATCGACTTTCTTAGGTTCCAATTGGTAGACCAATGCAACTGAAGCTTGTTTTCTCAGGGATACCCTGGTTTGCATTCTATCCGACGAGTTTCCAATGATGAAATCATTTGGGTAGCTAGAGCTATGTCTCCATTCTTTGGGTACAACCAATTTTTCTAGGAGAGTAAGCGACTTCTCAAGACTGGGAGTCGGCTCTTCTGTATAGGTGGTGTTTGATGACGAAAAACTAATAGTGCTCTGAACCGGAGGCTCATCATCAGGAAGTTACATTCTTGGGTTAGAGTCATAAAAATAACATGTACAAATTTTTCAACACTAAGAGTGTGTTTATTAAAGACTCTGTCGGCACGACTAGAGGGAGAGTAACCTAGAAAAATATCTTCATCGCTTCATGGATCAAATTTACCAAGATTGTTCTTACCATTATTGTTGACATAACATTTTCATCTGAAGGGATGAAAGTAGTTGATGTTAGGTTTCTTTCCTTTCAAGAGTTCATAAGGAGTCTTCATTAATATTGGTCTGACCATGCATCTATTTAGCACATGGCATGTTGTGTTGACTGCCTCATCCCAAAAATGATCTGGAACACCTTGATCAAGTAGCATGGTTCGCGCTGTGTCCTAGGGAGATCAATTTTTTTGCTTGACCACTCCATTTTGTTGTGGAGATCTGGGAGAGGAGAAGTTTTGAGATATTCCATTGCTGTTGCAGATCTTTGAATCTTTTTATAAAAAACATTAAAATTTGTGAAAGTTTCATGCTTATGAGATAAAAAGATAACTCAAGTAAAACGGGAATAATCATCAATAATAACAAATGCATAATATTTACCACCAATACCTGTCATTTTGGTAGGACCGAATAGGTCTATGTGCAGCAGTTGAAGTGACTTTGATGTCCTGACTGAGTCAGTAGCTTTGAAGGATGATCTGGTTTGTTTTTCAAACTGACAGGAGTTACATGGATGATCTTTCTCAAACTTTAACTTGGGTAGCCCAATGACTAGATCAAGTCTAGAGAGCTTTTCAATGGCATACATGCTGACATCGCCAAGTTTTTTGTGCCATACCTATGGATCATTCGAGATTGTTGTTAAACACGCAAGGGTAGGTAAGTCCACATTGTTTAGCACATAGATGCTTTCAACACGCTCTCCAATGATGGTGATATTTTTGGATAGATTCCTGATGGTGCATTTGACTAAGTTGAAGAATACATCGAAGTTGGCATCACATAGTTGACTAATGCTCAGAAGGTTGAGATTTAGACCATCAACTAGATAGACTTTTATGAGATCGCATGGGAGACTTATTGTGATTGTGCCGACACAAGTAACTTCTCCTTTTACATTGTCACCAAACCTGACATAACCTCCATCAAATATCTTGATACTTTTGAAGTTTTCCTTCTTTCCAGTCATATGTCTTGAGAACCCAATATATAATACCCATATTCTTTTCCTATAGGATTGTCTTGAGGGTGCCTGTATCAGAAGATACTCAATTTGTTTTAGGTCCCCCAAGTTTCATTGGGTCCTTGGATGTTAGTAGGTGAGACTTTTGGTCTCCAAATCTATTTTTCTGATTTAAGAGTTTTGCAGTTAAAGGATCTATGACCAGTTTGACCACAAGTAAAGCAAGTTGTATTATAAAATGCTTTATTTTCAGATTTAGAAAATTTTGGTGAAGCGCTTCGAAAAGAAGTTTTTGAACGAAAGGATTTGTGGCTCGATGGTTTTTTGGATGGTACAGAGTTGCATCTTAACATCATCAAGTTTTTCTTGAAGTAAGTAGACTTCAACTTGACTTGCTTCTAGAAGAATCTCTCAGGTTTTTTTCTCGGTAGAAATTTTATTGTATTCATCAATAACTTTATGGACTTCATCGGTGATCATATAAATAGTATTTTCAAGGTCATAACAATTAGAAAAATTTGGATTTCTTACTTCACTGGTTTCTCCAAATGCCATAAAGCAAATGTTTGCGGTTTCTGCTGGATCTTCCTCAGATCCTTCTTCGTCACTCCATGCACCTAGGGATTTTGGGTTACTACCTCTGCGGGAATTTATTTTCTTTTCATTTCAAGGAAATTTTGTTGGATATGTCTAGGCCTTCTGTAGTAGTAGCATCAATCATCATTTTGCTCATTTCGTCTCAGGTCTTGTTTTGGCCTTTGTCTTCTTTGCCTGAGCATTTGTCTTACTCCGTGAGTAATTAGTGTCATCCCCTCATTATTGATTTCCTCCAATTCCTCTTCTTCAGTGAAGGTTTCAGTATTGAAGGCAACTGACTTTTTCTTATCATCTTTGTTATATCTATTAATGTCATTTTGCTCATACATGAGATTTCCGTGATGTTCATCATACGTCATGTTTTACAAATCACTATCTTCCAGAATTGCCGCCTTAGTTTTCCAAGCTTTAGAAAGGCTCCGAAATAGTTTTTTGACTTCCAGAGTATTTGAGTAGACCATTCCTAATGATTTTAACTCGTTGGCAATTTTATTGAACCTTGAGAACATAGTTTCAACATCCTCATCATCAACCATCTTGAACAGTTCATATTCGTTAACCAAGGCATTTACTTGAGCTTATTTGACTTTGCTTGTTCCTTCATAGGTGACTTCAAGCTTATCCCATATTTCTTTCGCTGTCTCGCATGTAGAGATTTTATCATATTCCGATCCACTTACAACATAGTAAAGGAGACCGGTGGCTCTGGCATTGGTTTGTAGACCTTCTCATTGGTCCTTGGTGGTTCTGAACAATTCCATATCAACGCGTTTTTTAGCAGAAGTGTCAAGAATTAGCTTAGGGTCGTTTTTGATGGCAAGTTAGGCCTGGAAGTCTGTAGATTAGACAAAGATTATGAATCTTTCCTTCCGGTGAGAGTAGTGTTGGCCATTGAAGTAGGGAGGGCGATTTAATGAGTGATCATCTTGAAGAATAGCTCCGGGAATCTAATAGTTTGCCATTAGATCTTTGCTCGCAAGTTGTTAGACTTTTTATGGTGAGATATTGCTCTGATACCAATTGATAGTCAAGAGAAGGGGGTGAATTGATAATTATTCAGTAGTTGACTGACTTTGATTTACAGTCGACTACCAGCATATAATAAAAAGGCAAAGACAGAATAATAAAAATTGACACAAGCAATTTTATACTGGTTCGAAACATCAATGTGGTACCTACTTCTGGTCCTCTTGGGTCAGTGAGGGTTCCTTTAAGTTTCAAGTGAATGAAGGGTTACAATATGAGTGTTTCACTAAGTATGATTCGTAGATCAAATTTTCAACTTCTCTCAAAAGGTCTAGTCTAGAAAGTCTTACTTTTCTCTCTTTCTTTACAATTGCACACATAAAGAGTACAATGTTTATGTAGAGTAGAAGAGTAGGATTTCAGTCTAGTTCTTTTTTTCAAGTACAAGTGTTTCGTACTAAGAAAGAGGGATAATATAGGAGGCTCTCAAAATTGGTCATTTGGAGATTTCTTGACCCAACAGATTTCTTCCGATCAAGGATTTTAGGGGATCCCTTGATTGGGGATGTATCCAACTTCATTGGATGTCTTTCCTCCCTTTGCAACGATCCGTTAGATTGAGTGTGTATTTCTTCCTTTCGCAGTGCTCTATTTCCTTGAGTGTCTTTCCTTCTATGTCGTGGTATGATGTGTGCTGATTGGAGATTTGATTCCTTGAGATCAGCTTTGGTTTCCTTTTTCTTGGGTGTCTTTCCTTCTATGTCGTGGTATGATGTGTGCTGATTGGAGATTTGATTCCTTGATATTAGACTTGGTTTCTTTTTATAGTTGCTCCAAGGGATATCCTTTTTCTTTCCTTTTTGATTCTTTTTGCAAATGAAATCATCAAAAGACATTAGATGCTAACACAAAGTCCTAAATAGAATGTAAAGATATAGGGATCACAGGTAAATATACTATATATTATATAGACCCATTCAGAATCTCTTAATTTGTCAAAATTTTCTCTTTCTAAAGTTTAGTAAGGCTGGAATTCCTTTCTGCACTTAGTTCTGGAACTTCGTCTTGCCAATCCCTGTCAAAGTGATCCATGTAAAGATATTATATAAAAAATCATAAATATAAAAGACCTTAGAGGAAAAAGAAATTTATTAAAGAATGTACTTGCTACAACAGTGGCAAATTAGGACATTTTGCAAAAGATTGCAAAGTACCTAGGAATCCAAAAAGGAAACAAATAGTTGAAATTTACATAGAAAATGAAAAAATATTTACAATTAGATTATATAGACTTTGAACTACAAGAGGATGATAGTATATACGAGATATCAGAAAATAAAATATCAG
>JBCEWC010015605.1:0-13623 GCA_038996855.1 Solanum aculeatissimum
TACTCTTCTTATTTAATATTTTGCTTTTATTCTGTTATAAATTTATTCTAATTAATTTAAGATTCAGTTTTATAACAAGAATTAATTATTATTTTTTATAAAAGAATTTAATACGCGCTTGATTGAAATTTTAGCCAATTTTAACAAGTGTTATACTGCGAACAAAACATACATGAAAATAAAATTAAAGGGTATCAAGTGAGTTTGTTAGACTTATTATTGTTTTGACAATTGATGATTGAGATTTGTTCTTTATAATAATGAAACTTATATTTCAAATTTGAGTTTATTTGAACTAGATTTGAGTGTCGAAATTGGAAGAACAAAATTATTATTTTTTGGGAAAAAAAAATATCAGATGCGCACGTCGAATAAAATTTTAGTTAATATGTATGACTGAAAATGAAACCCAAGAATACTTGGAAAAAACTAAAAGAATATTAGATTTGTTGTTATTTTGTCAAATTGATGATTGAAATCTGTTCTTTATGATAGTATGAAACTTACGTTTGAAAAATTACGTGGATAAGCAAACATATACTAGTTAATTAGCTAATATAGTATAGTTTGAATTAATTACGGCTCTCGCCAAACATTTAGTTGTAATTATAGTTTGAGTTTTGTATAATTCGCGCGATTTATATGAATATTGTGCGTGATTATACAAAGTTGTGTGCAAATCAAATTGTATAGCGAAATATATAAACATGGTGAATTGTATAACAAATTATATAAGCATTGTGCATTAATTGTATAGCGATATATACAAAATGCTATACAAAAACTGCAAATTATAAAGACGTATACAAATGTTGCGTGAATTATACAAACACTATTATAACTGTAGTTACGAAATATAATCATCTAACCTATAGCAATAGAGTATAATTAAAATATTTTTGAGTGGTTATATGCGAAAATTCCAAATTAAAATTTCCGCGTCAATTTATGCACTTAGCCCCTAGATCAATACCCAATAACTCATGAAGGTCCAACAATCAATGGCCCAAGTAAAAAGCACGACCCACATAGAACACAAAATGTTATATAGACAAGTTGGACGTATGTATTTAGTTATTTTATTTTATAAAAAATTTAAATGTTTATTTATACATATTCAAAATTAAGAATATAAATATCAACTGATATCAAATTAAAAGAATACATTTATGTTTATGTTATTTTAATATATAAACAAATTGCATTGTTAACATTGTCTAGGTCAACCAATGCAATTGCTAGTCATAAATTACACTTACATTACAAGAGGGGAAATTTACTAATATGATGTACTTTGATGGGTACAAAGTTTAACAAAAAAATTAAATAAAATTAGTGATCTAAAATAAATGATAAATATTTTCGTGATTATAAATCATTTCATTAAAGTAGAATGAGCATTTTAAAGTTAAATATATTGTTACCAAATATACAAATACGTCTTCTTTTTTTAAAACTGATTAAAAAGAAAATGAGTCCTATAAATTTTAACACAAGGAATACTATTTTTGTTGTATATAACTTCAGAGGAAAACAACTGATTTTTTAAATTTACAACAAACACACTAGCTACGACAAAAAATATATTTAGTGATAATAATTTTTTCCTTTTGTAAAAACGTATAGCAACAATTGAGTTAATGTCGTTTGATCCAGGGTCACTAAAATCCTTAACACATTTATATAGAATGTTGATTACAAATGCTTATATTATATTTTTCGCTATATATAATATAACAATAATTTATTATTATTGCTAAATAATTTTTGCAAAATTCTTCATCCATTAGGTCATGTAATTGTCTATTCAGAAACTATGTTGCAGTTGCAAAAATGACTCGACTTTGATGTTAGGTCTTATTCAATAAATATCAATCATGTTCCTTTATGACCAAGTCAAGATAAAAAATTGACTGGGGTTGACGAGGAGTGTGCCTCGTTTTTGAATTTTATGGTCTTGAACTAAAGATATGTAGATGTTATTAAAGTGTTTTTTAATGGAATGATCTTAAATATATTAGGTTTAAAGTTAAAATTGAGGAGCGATAAAAAATGAAAAAAAAAACATTAGTCCTTCTTAAACGGACTTAGAAATAGTAAGACAAACAGGATAGGGAATGCGGGTTCCCCTTGTGATAAAAAAAAAAAGGAAATAGTAAGACAAACAAATTAGAATAAAAGGATTAGCATTTGTGGCCTTTATTATAAATGAATTATGTTCATTTAATTAATTTTGTTGATTAAGTATATTTAACTTTTAATTGATCATAATGTGTGATTTTAATCCTTTTATATAAGAAATATTTTATAACTATTCTATTTTAGAACTAGTTATCTTCAAAAGATGTATTAACAATATAAATTTATCATAATATATGTGTAAGTAAATAATTTTCAAATATAAGGATAAAAAAAGTTGCACTTTAAAATTAGTTAAAGATTACAACCAATTCAAGGACCAAAATCAAATTATATTATAATTAATGGAAGACCAAAGTGCTAGTTATTATTATTATTATAATTAAAAACATTGGAAATTTAGGATGAATGAGAAACGATAGACACACTACAACACATTCTTTGATTTGGAAGACAAGGAAAGACAGTAGGACATAAATATTTGGAAATATTACACTATGGTTGTTAACCAAAATAATAATTGGCAACAATATATTGTTTAATTTTATATCATATAAATATATTTTATCTTCCTCGTTAGGATTAGTAAGATAACAACCTATCATCTTTACGTGTACTTTTTTGTTTTGTGGAAAATTCTATGATAAGGTTAAGGTATAATTCTCACCAAAATTTTCTTTCACCTTTTCCTCTATATTAGGTATTCATTTTCTTCCCAAAAATTAAAATGCACTATTAAATACCTAACATTAACAAGAAAATAATTAAGAATATCAATATCATAACATGTAGACTTCCCTTTATTAATCTTCTTGGAAAGACTTGTCAAGAAACTTGAGAGATAATTTTAACAAACAACCACCAAAAATAGTACTCCCTCTAACATGATACACACTTTACTATTACATATTTTTATATTTTAATAATAATTTAATTTTAAAATATTTATATTACTTTAGTGAGATATTTATAAATATACAAATATTTTGATTTGTTTTAAATCACAAATTTCAAAAGTTACTTATTTTTTAAAATTTAATACTAAATAACATAATATCACATTAATTAAAACAGAGAGAACCCTTATGAGGTTGACAATATGATATCATAATAATAACGTCATCTTGTCTACGTAAGGGAGTAGAATTATTCATATTCATCATGAGAGGACTTTGTCCATTCAATTTACTCTTTAAGTTGATATACACGAGTGTGACATATTCAAAATTATGGACTTAAATCCTATTTGATAGAATAACATCCCTATATATTTTAAGCCTCTATATTATATGAATGTATCAACAAAACTTATTTACAATCAAATATCAATAGTTTTTAAACAAAAGTATACATATATTGAAAAAATCAAAAAAAAAGAAAAAAGAAACAAATAAGCATGCATGGGAAAAGGAAAAAAAAGAGAAAAAATTGGAACAAAAAAGCAGCGAAAAAAAGAAGGAACAAATAAACATGCATGGGAAAGACAAAAAAAGAAAAGAAAAGAAAAAGAAATAAAAGAAAAGTGAAGCACACAAAAAAAGACATTAATTAAAGAATTTAATGAGTTTTGTCTCTCTCATACATAGGGAAAATACAAAAAAAAAGAAAAAAATGAGAATAACGGGCGAAAAATTAATAATTTTTTTTCTTTGTAAAAAATAATATTAATCAACAATAAATATTTTTTTTTGAGTTTTATTTATACCGTATGAAAATAGTTAATGTTTTTTTTTTGTGGATTGACTATGGTATAGTTGGTTATTTTTTTAGTGGTTTGTTCGGTGTGATTTATTTGGTTGGTTATTTATTTAAGTTGTTTGGTTGGTATCATTTATTTGGTTGATAATTTTTTGGTATTTGGTTTGTATTTATTTCTTGTTTAGCTGCATGTGATATATTTGTTTGGTATTTGATTGATATTTTCTTGATTTGTTTGATGTGATTTATTTGGTTGGGTATTATTTGATGTTAATTTGGTCTTACCTCGTATTTAGTTATTTTTGTTGGTGTTAATATTATTCATAATTGTTAAAAAATGATGGTAAATTTGTTGATTGTATTTGGTATTCATAAAAACCAAAAAATAATTAATAGTTGTTTGGTGAAATGTTG
The DNA here is from genome assembly GCA_038996855.1 of Solanum aculeatissimum. Classification (NCBI taxonomy): domain Eukaryota; kingdom Viridiplantae; phylum Streptophyta; class Magnoliopsida; order Solanales; family Solanaceae; genus Solanum; species Solanum aculeatissimum. Next base: position 4,252 of record JBCEWC010015605.1, read on the forward strand.
ATTTCAAAGTTTGATGGTTTGTATATTTATTTGTCAATATTTGATATTTATATGTTGGGTTTTAGTTAGTAATATTTGGTATTTCACCATATAAATAATAAAAAATATCAAACAAATTAATCCACCCAATAACTAAGAAATAAATAATTATTCATTAATATTTTTATTTTGTGTTGATACGAAACAAACCAAAAAAAATCAATAAGTACTTTGAGTCAGCATGACAAGATCATAAATATTATTAATAGTAATTAATAATTGTTGATAAAGATGGTCAATAAATATTTTGAGTCAGCATCACAAGGCCATAAATAATGTATAGGGATGTAAATAAAAAACTTAAATTTGTACATATTTTTTAGGGTTGACATCATTCATAATATAAGCTCTTAAAGTGTATATTCTTGCAATTTTTCCTTAATTTTTTTCTTAAATATGAGATTTATAGTCTTAAAAATTAGATTAAATTACCTATTTAAAATAATAGATAAAATTAACATGATAACGTAAATATTATTTACTCTAATAATGTACATGTAATGACCTTAAAGATCATTTTTGAAAATTTTTGGGAGAATTATTTTTAGAAATTTGAAAAAATTACCGTTTTACTCCTCCCGTTAGTGGCCCCGAATCTAAATCTATTGGTGTGGTTGGTTTTGGCATCCCATTGAGAAATGGAAGGTTATAGGTGTTTTTGGGTTTTAAGGTTTAAGTTATTCAAAAAGCGAGTTTTGGTATCATTTGGAGTTTCGAGCCTCGAAATGGAATGTCGTCAGTTTCATCAGTTTTAGAATGTGAAAAATTAGTCTAGAAACACCTTCTCTTTCAGGTTTGAGGCTATTTTGTGGATTTGATGTCCCAAGTTGGAAGTTTCGTTAAAAATCGAAAAAGGTTTGACTTTGGTCAACATTTCAAGTTCGAATGCTCGGATTGAGTTTCTGATCATTTCGTTGGATTTAGGTAGTGATTTTAGGCTTAGGAGAGGCATTGTCATAATTTTTTAGAGTTTCAAAGACTTTTTGGTCTTTTTGAGTTTTTGACTAGTTTCATTGTGTCTAATGAAATTTCGCGTCAAGGAGGCCTCATATTGGATTTTCGATGGTTCCATTGAGTCAAAAATGTTGAATTTAGTAGGATTACATATCTAGTTTATGTTCATGGGATTCTAATCGAATATGAGGGTTGATTCTGTGTTTTAGAATATGCTTAAAAAGTGTTCGTTGTTGGTGCGTCAGGTTTCGCTAAAGCGAGCCTTGGTTGCTTAAGTGATCATCGCAAAAGCAAATTATGTTTGCTAAAATTAAACAAAGGGTCACAAAAGCGATCACTGCTTCGCAAAAGCAAATTTCGCATTTAGCCGGTTGTCGCTTAAGCGAACCCTTAGTCGTTTTTGTGACGCTTGAGGGTTGATTTTAAGACTGAATTTTGGGATTTGACCTATTTCCTCTATGTTTGAGTCTTTGAGCTTGGAGAGGGCGATTGACAAGAGATTTTTGAGGAAAATTATTTGATAAGTGTTTTCTAACCTAAAACATTTAATTTTCAACAATTATTTTATTATTTTATCTTCAAATGCTTTGGTTTTAACTTTAAATTTCTTGGTTTTCTTCTTTAAGTCAAATTTGGGAAAAAATGGTGATTTTCAACTCAATTTCAACTCCATTTTCATGGGTTTTTCAACTACAAGTTCCTAATAACTAGTAGAACATGATTTTGAACTCAATTTACAGACTTGACCTTTTTCAGTATTTATCAATTTTTGAATGATTTTTCCTCCGATTTTAAAACCTTGAATATGGGTATCGTTATACTCCTTATGTCGTGTATGTTTCATTATTGATAGTGCGTTGTCATTTCAGAGGTTGATTTCGAGATTAGTTCGTTCGGTAAGAGTATTTGGATGTGGTTTCGACATTGAGGTGGAACTGGGGTTAGGCAATTGAGTATCCTTATGTTGTAGACTATGGATACGATCATATCATGATTGGATTGATGTTGTATTATAATGTTCGTGATGAAAATTTTATTGATTATGGTGCTTGTCCATGAAATTGTGTTATATTATTGATATGAAACCTATGATTTTTAAAATGAGATAATTTAAAAAATAATTTGCAAATAAAATACTTCAAGTAATGATTTGTATAATGTGTTATTTTTGTGAAATAATTCGAGAAATGTGATATTGGGAAAATGATTTGTGAAATGAGATAATATTGTAAAGTGTGGCAACCTTGTGGAGTGGAATGTGGTGAGGTGATTAAGTAAAGAGTTCACCTGAATAGAATTGTGGCATATTTCGATAACTTATATGTTTTTCAATGATTGTTGCTTGTTTTAAAAGAGTTTTCTCTCATTGATTTTAAAAGGGGTGTTTAGAATAAAACTTGGATTTTTGAGAATCTTATCGCTTGGAGACTCGTATTTGATTGTTATTTCTCTTATTTGTGATATTGACACACATTCATTCTCATGCATTGTTTTATGGTGACTTGAAATGGCAAGACACTTTTTTGAAAAGAAAATGTGATACTTTAAAAAATTCTTGGTGGCAAGGCGTGGATATATTGAGATTGTGTGTGAGGTATATGGTCTGTGAGACTCCCCCATCCCTCCCCCTCGGGTCCCCTTAGTCTACGGAGTCATTGCTTGACGGAGGTGTATACCACATGTTGTGCGACAATCTTGATTCCACCAGCATCATCCATGCATTGCATTGCATTGCATATATTGTACCCACTATGTTGCTTGATATTGCCTTGTTATTTCTGAGACTATGCATTTACTTTTATTCACGTCGTTCTATATAAATTGGCTGCATCGATGCCAGATTGAATTTTTCTGTATGCAGGTGGAAACATTTCCTTCCTAGTTTATTCAATTCTTAACACTCAATCGGTTAAACCTGCTGGGCACATATTATTTGTACTCACCCCTCTGCATCTCCTTTTGGATGTAGACTTTAGATAGGATTACTCTCACGTTAGTTGATGATTCTAGTGGAGGTCCTATACCAGAGTTAGTGGTGAGACACAAAGAGTTGGTGGTGAGACATAGTGATTCCGGTCTATTACTAGATTTTATCCTTACTTTGTATGTCTTTACTTTATTTTCAGAAACTATGTAGTTTGTTATTCAAGTCATTGTATTAGATGTTCTTTATAAACGTAACACCAGATTTTGAGATTGTAATTTATTGTGTTTCATTTTATTGTGTTTGTGACTTGACTTTTCTCTTAGGAGTCTCGTGTGGGATTGCTGTCTTGGATGTGTACCATCATGACCTCAAATTATGGATCGTGACAATATAAAACATAAGAACTTTTGTAAAATTAGGTCTTGGGCCTAATTAACATCCCAAAAGCTAACTCAAAGGTAGGAGGATTGTCCAAGCCTTATAAGGAGTCCACTCATCTCATTAACCATCAATTTGGGACTTTTGTCATTCTTCAACACCCCAGGTGTGTGGACAATTTTTATTTTGGGGGCCCAACATTGGGTGAGATAGGTCATGCTCTGATACCATGTAAAATTATTATCTTGGGCTTAATTCACACCTCAAAAGCTAGCTCAAAGGGAGGAGGATTGCCCAAGCCTTATAAAGAATCCACCATCTCATTGACCACCAATATGAGACTTTTTTCATTCTTCAACAACTTTTGAGTTCAAGACATTGCGTAATGAAAATTTACATGCACTTGACATTCACAGCAATGCAAGACATGTGTCTTTACATTTTAACTATTAAGATTAATTTTATTGCTTTGATTTAACCATCCATTACGGATAAATATTTATGCAAAATAACTTGAAAGGCAAAACAAGAATAAAACGTAGAACATACGGACACTGAACACCAGATGGAAAACCGACAAAAAAAAAGATAAACATAGAAAAACGACAATGACACTATATATTGAAAAGTTCACATTATTTAATCTATATATCAACGCCATTATAAAAATAAAAAGAAATTACGTACTTAATTAACAAGAAACCGAGTAAAATAAATGTTTTTGGGTCTTTTAGATTCAAAATTATTTTATTTGTCACTTAATTTCCGGCTTTACCGACTGTCCTAGGTTGGTGACACAACATAAATGGATTAAATTGGTTGTAACATTTAATAAAATACAAGGACATATATTGTCGACATTACAAGAATAAATAAGATAAATATCGTTGACCATATATAGCTTCTAAATCATTTCTTTATCATCAGCACACTAGTTTTTTTTTTAAAAAAAAAAAAGAAAAGAAAAATCAATATTAACTATAGATATCCATGATAAATTGGTCAATTGAAAAGATTACTAAACGTATAGTTTTCCTATAATAGATTTTTTAAACGGGGATATTTATTGTTGAAAAAATATTAATAATAATTTGTTAAAGTCTTTACTTTTTAGTGATATTTATATAGAGTATATGGTTATATATATTCATATTTGTTATTGTCTCTAAATATAATATAGCGGTAATTATATTATTATGGTAAAAACTTTTATTTGTTGTAGTATACTATACACTTTTATGAAAACTTAAAGACAATGATAATAATAACGTATTCAATATAATCTTATAAATAAAAAATATTTTAGAAAAGATGTTGTGTACCTAATTATATTCTTACCTTATGAAAACAGAAAAGTTATTTTCGTTAAACCCTTTATTGAACGAAGACTTTATATTATTTAAAAGTCCTAGAGAATCCTAGGAAACCACAAAGAAGGGACTAGAAAGTGGATGAATCAATGCAAAGGAATACTCATCCCCAAAGTTATGGTTAAAAGGGAATATGATATTCCCGCCTCCACGCTAACATAAGAAGACAGCAAATTAAAGCACCTTTATGGAAAACGTTTTTGGGGAAAATAATTTTTGGATTATGTATTTTATTTGTGCAAAATAAATAAAGAAGCACAAAATATTATCTCATAGATATTTTTTACTTTTTTTTTTTATGACAAGGACAATCTCAGCTGTTATCTTTTAGGTGTGTACAGGGTAAAATGCCGCTTCTATGCACAATAACTCACAAATCATATAGGGAAGGTAATTTGTACTAGACAAGCTCGGTGCGACGAGCTCGACCCAGAAGACAACCCCTTGCTTTCACTGGCAAGGAGTTTCAAACTTGAGACCTCCAACATGGAAATTCCAAGTCTGAATTACTGGGCCACCCCAAAAGATCATAAATATTTTATATAATCTAGACAAATATTATGAGGCAGGAAGCGGCAGGTATGCAGAGTATGGGGGTGGTGAGGATGAGGATGGATGGAAGTGGCACTATAAATAAAAGATTTAGTGTCAATATATAATTGCCCTTATATTATATTCGGTGACAATAGTAAATATGGATATTTACCATCAACACTCTATATTATATAAATGTCCTTAAAGACTTTATCGACTCTAACTGATCAATATTTTTGTAGCAATAAATATTATTGCTAAAAAAAATTTTTATTGTAACTAATTACCTCTTTTGTTGTAGTGTTGGTGTTTTGAAGGGTAAGAAAGAGATACTTTTTCTTTGAAAAAGTTATTTTTCTAATTTTTAAGAAACTTGTTCTCCAGAGATAATATTTTTCCAAAAGTTTTATTCACTAAACATGAAAAAAATTAAAAATTATTTTCCTTTCGTAACAAACATAACCTAAATAATATATATAAACAGTAGAAAATTCGAGGTATATATACTTAGATCAGATAATATATAGTATGTGTACGTACCTATGCTGAAATTTAAAAAAGAAAATAATTGTTAACACGCAAAGCACATATTTTACTGCAATGAAATATCCTGGAAACTCCCAATATTACCCAAATCTGAAAATTTTGTTCTTCCTTTTAGATATATTTTGTGTTTCTGTTCAAAAGATTCTATAACACAAATCATATTCCCATTTCTTTGGAAGTTGTTAAAAGAGACAAATTCAGAATATAAGTTGTGTCCCTTCAATTTACAGAATTTGTTAAAACAAATTTATGCTTAATATTAAAAGTATTGAATTTAGATGAATTCGGTCCTCTGGATTTGTTGAGTAGTGAATTTCTTTGTAGATGGATAGAAAGAATTTAGTTAAAAACATGAAATGATAATTTTATGCACAAGATCAAAATTTCTTTGTTCTAGGAAAAATTATGCGGATAAGTAAACATATACTAGTTGATTAACTAACATAGTTATAGTTTGAATTAATTATGGCTTGCGATAAATATCTAGTTGTAATTACAGTTTGAGTTTTGTATAATTCGCGCGATTTATACAATCGTTGTGCACGATTATACAAAAGTTATGTGCGAATCAAATTGTATAACGAAATATACAAACATTGTGAATTGTATAGCGAATTATACAAAGCATGTGCGCGAATTATATAGCGAAATATACCAACGCTAAACAAAAACTGCAAATTGTATAACAAATTATATAAACGTATACAAATGTTGCTATAACTATAATTACGAAATGTAATTATCCAAACTATAGCTATTGCAATATAGTTCTGCGGATATTTGGATTTCAAAATTGTCGGAAAGATTAGGTTAACCAATTTGACTACAGAAATATATCAATGTTGGTATGTTTGATAGTTCAATATTACAGGAAAAAGCTGGATTAATTTGAAATATAAATCTTTCATACTAACTTTAGTTGCTAGCTAGCCCTATGCTTTAAAATTGTGGTCCCACTTGTTATTTCGAGTTTTGTATCTTTGATTTATGTGGAATTTTAGATGTGAAATTTGAAAATTTGGAACGATAAGTATTTGGCTAATATATTTGAGTTGAGGGTAAGGTTTGCGTACATGTTATCCTATCCAGTCCTAGGAACTTCACTGGGTATGTTGTTGTTGTCACTGTTGGAACGGATAAATATTTGTGAATTTACCCAAAAGTAATTCATTCTCATAATGTGGAAAGGGAGCAGGATTTTCTTGGAAATTAAAATGTACAATGACGCACCAATGGAAACATATACAAAGTCAATGAATGCCGTTATAACTTCTAGCACGGGGCAAAATTTAGCTACCTCTATAAGAGAAGGACATTCATGAAACAAATTTTGTTCATCCAATTCCAAACACAATCGAATCTTTTCTCGATCACTTCTATTATTTTCTTTGGTATATCAATTAACTACGTCTCAATCCTAAACTAGTAAAAGCTTTGTCAATCGTCATACATACAACAAACATTAACGTCATTACACTTGCATTTTCCACCTTTTTATAGACTGTCTATGATGTTTCAAGCAAACTTGCATTACCTTTGCATGAACATTTCACTTGATTTGCCATCTGAAATTGATTTCTCAAGCAAAAAAAGATGGCACTTAGCTTTTGCTACAATCTTTTGTTCCAGAGCTTTTCAAATTAAGACCATCACTAAAGCACTGGATGGAGTTGCCTCCAATCCAAGAAAAGTAGTTCGTGTATCAACTGATACAATTGCTATTGATGTAGTTCAACAACACCCTTTATTCTCAGGCATTGATCAGTCAAGTCTAGCTAAGCTTGTCAAAGATAAAAGCGTCAATGAACTTGCTAACCATGGAGGTGTACAAGGGGTTGTTAATTCTCTCAAAAGTGATGCAACAAATGGTATAAACGGAGATCAAGAAGACGTTGCACGTAGACATGAGGTGTTTGGAAGCAACACGTATCGTAAGCCACCTACTAAGAATTTCTTAGTGTTTGTTTGGGAATCGTTCAAAGATCCCACCATCATTATACTTTTGCTCTGTGCTGCTCTGTCTCTTGGATTTGGAATTAAGGAGCATGGACTGAAAGAAGGATGGTATGATGGAGGGAGTATCTATGTTGCTGTGTTTCTTGTCATTGCTGTTTCATCTATCAGTAATTTCAGACAAAACAGACAATTTGATAAGCTTTCTAAAGTGAGCAAAAATATTCCAGTAGAAGCTGTTAGAAAGGGGAGGCGTCAACAGATATCGATATTTGAAATTGTGGTTGGAGATGTCATTTGCTTGAAGATTGGAGATCAAGTCCCTGCTGATGGGATTTTGGTACAAGGTCATTCTTTACAAGTGGATGAATCTAGCATGACAGGTGAAAGTGAACACGTTGAGATTAACCTTAGACGAAATCCATTCTTGATTTCCGGCACAAAGATTGTCGATGGCTATGGAATGATGCTTGTGACATCAGTTGGTATGAACACAACCTGGGGTGAAATGATGAGCAAAATCAGCAGCGATTCTAATGAGCAAACGCCTCTCCAAGAACGACTCAACAAGCTTACTTCATCAATTGGTAAAGTTGGATTGCTAGTTGCCTTCTTGGTTCTTGTTGTCCTATTGGTACGATACTTTACCGGGAACACAAAAGATGAGAATGGGAACAAAGAATTCAATGGGAGCAAGACATCATCGGATGATGTGATCAATGCTGTGGTGGGAATTGTTGCTGCTGCTGTTACAATTGTTGTTGTTGCGATTCCTGAAGGATTGCCTTTAGCCGTTACACTTACACTGGCTTATTCCATGAAGAGAATGATGGCTGATCAGGCAATGGTGAGGAAGCTCTCTGCATGTGAGACGATGGGCTCTGCCACCACTATCTGTACAGACAAAACAGGTACTCTTACATTAAATAAGATGACTGTAACAAAGTTTTTCTTAGGCAAAGACCATGTAAAGGCGAAAAGTCATGCAACAATTTCAGCCAAAGTTCTTGAATTATTCCATCAAGGGGTTGGATTAAATACTACAGGTAGTGTTTTCAAGTCCACTGATTCATGTTCCAGCTTCGAGTTCTCAGGCAGCCCTACTGAAAAAGCTATTCTTTCGTGGGCTGTTATGGAACTGAACATGGATATGGATCAAATAAAAAGAAATTTCAACGTTCTACATGTGGAAGCTTTTAATTCGGAGAAAAAGAAGAGTGGCGTTGTGATCAAGAACATTGCTGATGGCACAACTCATGCACATTGGAAAGGTGCTGCTGAAATGATTTCAAGAATGTGTTCCTATTACTATGATCTAGAAGGGAATGCAAAACCTCTCGAGAAATCAGATAAGGAAGAATGTGATAGGATAATTGAAGGAATGGCTGCCAGCAGCCTTCGGTGTATTGCATTCGCACACAAGCAAGTGCCAAAAGCTGAGCAGGAGGATCATGAACATATTCATATTGGAAATGTTCCAGACAACTCTTTCATTCTTTTGGGCTTTGTTGGCCTAAAAGATCCATGTCGACCTGGCGTGAAGAAAGCTGTGGAAGCTTGCCAAAATGCTGGTGTGAACATCAAGATGATCACTGGTGACAATGTGTTCACTGCAAAAGCCATAGCAACAGAATGCGGGATTCTTCATTCTAATCAGGAAGTAGATGAAGG
>JBCEWC010015606.1:0-13622 GCA_038996855.1 Solanum aculeatissimum
TATATATATTTGGGATTTGCTTAAATCAAACAACACCCCACCAACTTCATCTACTGCTCCAACCCCCCTCTTTTGTTTTCCACATTTTTGGGCATGACAATTTTTTTTCTTGGTCAAACATTTTATTATGTCATTCATGTCAGATAGTTAGATTATTTTATGCCTTTTTTAATTTAAAAAAAATTATTTTTATATTTAAAAAAATATTTTTTTATTTAATTTATAAGTAATCATAAAAGATTATTTTCATGGACAAAATTGTCTTTTTCGTTTTCTCATATTTAATGACTGTCCTGGCATTTATTCTCTGCCAAGTCGGTTCTTGACCGTTGATTCAATTATATATATAATGGTATGTTATTTTATTTTAATTGAAAATAATTTAATATTAAAAAAAAAATTATGCGAAATAATTTTCAGTCACATTAGATCATAAATTTTGTTAGTTTTTTATTTTATATATATTATATCATGTCAAACGATTCCACGTAAAATGGGACAGATGGGGATATAGTAACGTGGGAGAGTAGAATCATAATTTCTTCCAAGAAAGAAAAACTTATTGGATTTACATTGTCGGTATAATTAAAATATTAGTTACTTATTTTAGAAAAAATGTATTTTTTCTGTCTCATTTTATGTGATCATTCTTTGACTTGACGCAGTGTTTAAGAGAATTTTAAAAAAAAAAATTATGGTCTAAAATAATCCTTAGATATTATATTTGTATGAGTGAGACTCATTTCATAAAAGATAAATGGAGGATTTTAAAGTTAAACTATTTCTAATTATAGTAAGGTAACATTCTTTTTTGGGACAGACCAAAAAGGATAGAGTGTCAGATAAAATGAGATAGAGAGAGTAGTAGCAGAGGCAAAGCTATCACATGGTGAAATCTACGTACATATAGTCGATGTACAACCTCCTTCAACTGGTTTGTGTGTCTATTTCATTAAATTTTGAACCCTCTTAGTGAAAATAATGGCTCCGCCAGACCGCCACTGTAATAATGAATAATACAATATCTAGTATTCTAGACCCTAGTAAATACGAAATGCTTCATGCACCGAGAATCATTTTTTATTGTTAACTACATGCAGGATAAAAACATACTTAGTAGATGGATTTTGCTGCCACACACACAATGCAGCATGGCATACACTACACAACATACTTTGTGGTACTGCTGGAAAAATTGAAGGATATTTAGACATGGTGAAAAATCGTCTAAAATGTCAAGTCATGGTGATTCATGGTGAAGACGATGAGCTTATCCCTGTTGAATGCAGCTACAATGTACAGGCTAAAATTCCTCGCGCTCGCGTAAAAATCGTCAAGAAGAAAGATCATATCACCATTGTTGTGGGAAGACAAGAAGCTTTTGCTAGGGAACTTGAAGAAATCTGGAAAAATAATTCAACAAGTAATTATTGAAATATATATATGTATATTCCACGTAAAAGTGTTTTATTTTATTTAATTTAAGATCCTAAAGAAATGTCATTAATTACTTGTTATGTACGTACCATATTTTATTTTATTTTTTTTGCATCATAAGGTAAAAATGCTATCCAATGAAGCAAAATTAATTTGGATATAGTGAAAGCTTTATTGGGCTTTTTTTTTTCTTTCTTTTTTTGGTCAATGGGACTAGAAAATATCTTATACAATTATAGTTTGAAAAAATTACAATTTATAGCTATAATTAAGGTTTTGTTGCTATTCTCTCTCGCCTGTCTTCATTTCTCCTCTCTCTGTGCAATTTCTTGCTAGATATACAATTACATATGTTTATCAGTTGCATATATATCAAGTATTTTGATAGATATACATAGTGAATTCGACAGATATACATATACAATTCGCTTATTTGCCCTCTCTCGCTCGCATCTCTCCTCTATCTCTCGATCTTGTTCGCCAGATATACAAATACATATGTATATTAGTTATACATATATAATTATTTGACAGATATACACATACAATTTGACAAATATACATATACAATTCACCTCTCTGCTCCCCCTCTCGATCTCGATCTCGCTCGCCTCTCTCCTCTACCTCCCGGTTATATAGCCGAGGTTATATCATGTAATTATGTAAAATATAGTTATTTGCTCATATTAAGTTTCAAATCTAGGCTATTTATGAAAATTCTTCTTAGGAATACTACGTATATACTGTTATTGATGTGTGTAATCATCTCATTTAATTTCTTACATTAATCGGACCTTAATTTTGTCCATTAACGATTAATGTTGCCTGACCTTTTCAATCTTTATAATAAAAGGAATGGATTTTTAGATAGTTTTATTCGATATAAGGACGTTTTATAATACTTCCTTCGTTTAAAAAAGAATGACCTACTTTCATTTTTAGGTTGTTTCAAAATGAATGATCTCTTTTTTGACAACATTTTAAGTTTAACTTTTCACATGGCATGCTTAGGGCCACAAGATCAAAGGGCATTTTGGTACATTTACATAACTTTAGTTTAGAACCAAAAATCAAAAGGTCTTTTTTGCTTTCTTAAATTTCGTGTCAAGTCAAACTAGATCATTACTTTTTAAACGCAGAGAGTATTAATGTTTTCTATTTCAGATACTTAAAAAAAAGTATTTTCTTTCTTTTTTTTCAAAAAAAAAAACTAATTTGACTTGACATGGCGAAATAGATGAGAGCTCTATATATATTTGGCTAAATTGAACCTTATAGTTGGCAATGCTATTAGTTAATAACTCTTTTTTATTATTATTACTAAGAAACTATGATTAGTAGACTCTATAGTACTCTAATAATAACATGGTAGAAAATAATTGAAAAATAGATCCATTGACAAGTGGAGGTGGACAAATAGGTGATTTACTACTACAAATTTAAAAGAATTTAATTTCTTTGTATTGTTAAATTTTTTTAAAAAAAAATTGCACCATCAAATTAAAGTGACTTGTAACAAGTAGTAAAAGTCTTCCTTTAATAGTTTTACTTGCCCCTCCATTATTTCCTAATTCAATCAAAGTTGATAAGAAATAGACATTAAGCCTAATTTAACTTTAAGAATTATTTCAAGTATAGATTATTATTATATTATTTAATAGAGTAATTAAATAAATATAAAGAAGGACCATAAACCAAACCTCCTAATGGGATTTGCACTAACTAACTATAATTAGTCAATTAAATAATTAGTTGAGGTGAGTTAATTAGTAGGATCATACACCTCAAATAGAAACAAGGAGTCCTATTACAATTGGTTCCATTAATTAGTCATATATCACAAAAATATACTAGCTAAGGTACATAGGGGAAAAGGTTGATCTAGGCCATCAGTTAAAAGTTTAACTCATTTATGTTATTATTAGTTAATTCAAACAACATAAATTAGTTAAATTTTTAACAAATGATATAAAGGAGTCTTTTTTTAAAGTTCGATGGTATATTTTAGCCTCTTTTCTTTAAAAAATGATTTAATTAATGACGTGATCAAATCATAATTGACCACATGTAAAAAATAATTTTGTAAAATCGAAATTATTTTCAGTTAACTAGTAATAGCACGGACGAGCTTTTTCTCAAAAGAAAATAGAATAGATAAACCAAACTTTTAACGAATAGCATGAACGAATTTTTTCTCAAAATATGATGATATATTTGAGTCTTTTACCCCTTTTTAAAAAAAATAAGAACTCTCCATTTTTAAACATGAAATACATTTGAAAAGATAATTTTCTTTTGTTCTATTTGTAAATCATTTCCATAAATTCTACCTATGGAGTATGGACCATTCTTTTAATGAAATGAATAAGAGTTTGAAGGTTCTTCAATGGAGCTATAACCTTTTTATTAGAATGATAGAATAAACCCCAAATTAATGGAGAGAATCTTAGTAGTTCAGTTGGTTAGCTATTTGAACTCCCACCTTGTTGGTGAGAATTCAATTCTCCGCGTTGTAATCCCCTCCCCGTTTCCCCTTCCCCTATCTTCAATTTTCAAATAAATTTAAAAAAAAAACTAGTTCAGAATTATAGCTTAGAGAAAGTCCTTTGTTTTTGATAATATTGATTGAATAGTTTTAGATACTTGGCCCTAAGATATTTATTAGAGGAATTTTCGCATATAGTCACTCAAAAATATCTTAATTATGTTTCATAGTTGCAGTTTAGGTAATTACATTTCGTAAATATTGTTGTATCAGTCTTTGTATGATTCGCGCAACAATTGTATATGTTTGTATAATTCACTATACAATTTACTGTTTTTGCATAACGCTTGTATATTTCACTATACAATTCGTGCGCAACATTTGTATAATTTGCTATACAATTCACAGTATTTGTATAATTCGCACAACATTTGTATACGTTTGTATAATTCGCTATACAATTTACAGTTTTGTATAGCATTTGTATATTTCGCTATACAATTCGTGCACAACGTTTGTACAATTCACAATACAATTCACAGTTGTATAATTCGCTATACAATTCACAGTATTTGTATAATTCGCTAAACAATTCACAGTGTTTGTATATTTTGCTATACAATTTTATTCGAACACAATTTTTGTATAATCGCGCACAACGTTTGTATAAATCGCGCGAATTATATAAAACTCAAACTGTAATTACAGCTAGATGTTTGTCGCGAACGTAACTAATTCAAACTATAGCTATATTATCTAATTAACTAGTATATGTTTGTTTATCCGCCTAATTTTTCCTATTTAGAAATCTCAAAATGTAACTATATATCTTAGAAGATATCAAATTCTTAAGTAGGCCCACAATTATTTCTCTTGGGCCGTTTTACATTAAGAAAGTCCAATAAGATTAGTTCTTTATCCTTCTCCGCTTAAACATCAGAATACCATTTGATCAAAGCCTCGAAAGAGTTTTGTTTTTTCTTCTTATATGACCTAATTATTTGAGTTCCTCTGGGAATTTGTGAAATTTCAATGAATATGTTATTGCTATATAAAAACTTCAAATGACCTGCTTTATTACTAAGCGCGGCCAAATTGACTAGTAATTAAACAACACATATTATGATATACATTATACAAATAATAACAAAACAATATATGCTTAGTACATACTAATTAATTCTCATTAACACTTAATTTTGTGATAATAGCAGATTTCAACATTTCCTCATTTGAAAACTCCTCAGGAACCCTAATCACAATATCTTGAAGCATCAAATCTTTAACACTGGAAAAACTTGCATGGTAAATCTGAAATTCCATCTCCCTCATCGCGTTCATCAATTGCGTACATGGATAATTCACATCCAAAGATTGAACTCGAATCACACCTTCCGAACCTATAATTTTCACCTCGATTTTCATCTCATTTCGAGCCCTCTTAAAACCGCTAGTGGAAAATAATGCCTTACTATTGTTTGCCCCATCGCCGGTTACAACGGAAGATGCACTATGAGAATCGTGTTGTTCCATAAGTAAATATTTTTTTTGAGGCTCGATTAATTTGGATTCTAATTTTTTTATTTTAGCTTTAAGTTCATTGATATAAGTGACTGCGTCACCTAGCAATGATGCTTTGTCCATTTTAGACACGTATGGTACTACGCTACGTAGAGCGTAGAATCGATGATTTAATTTTTCCCGCCTTTTTCTCTCCGCCTCCACGTGAATATCCATTGCATTGCTCGAATCGGTCTTCTTTCTCCGTTTTATTGACCGATTGACAATGTTATTGATTGTTGAAGAATCATCATTCTCAAATTCAGAATTACCCGATTCAGATAATATATTATTTCCAATAGTCATTTCTTGCTTGATTCTTATATCTTCTTCTTGATTGGGTGATCCACCTTTTACATCCCTTTGATGATCTCCAAATGTTACTGTCGAGACATAATATAATTAAATGATTAAAAGTGTATTTTTTTGTATATAACAAATTTAAACTTTTAAAATGAGAATAGTACAACAAAATCAAACTCACAGAATATATTAAAATAATTAAAAAATATATTATTGTTTTTAACTTTCAAATGAGATGATCGCATAATATCTTACTCTAAATACCTCGATGGATGGCTAGATGAGAAATCATACTCATGTTATTGTATGATCCAAATAAAGACTAATAATGAGTTAAAATAGGTTTTCAGTTTTTATATCAACACAAATGTTATACTCCTTTCATCTCATTTTACGTGGCAGGTTTTGACTTGACACAGTATTTAAGAAAAAAACTTTCAAAATTTGCAGTCTAAAATAATTCTTAGATATTTGTGTTGTTGTAAATTATTTCATGAAGGGTAAAAAGGAGAATTTTAAAGTTAAATTATTTCTAATTATAATAAGGTGACATTCTTTTTTGTACAAACTTAAAAATAAGATCGAGTGCCACATATAATGAGTCAGGGGGAATACCATGTCTAACCCAACAAACTTAAAAAGTCTTCATGTATCTGGCGATTCAGATACGTCACATAAATTGAAAAGTAACAATCAGATAAAATGATCACGCAGTTCAACAAAAACGACATCAGATCTCGAAATATATATGTACCTTGATTGATGGGTAGATGAGAAGGCATATTCATGTTATTGTTTGATCCAAATAGAGACTTAATGAATTGAACAAATTCCCAATTTTCTTGAATAACATCAGAGGAACCCAATTCAACAACACCAATAGGTGTAGAAATACACACAATTGTACGTATTCCATGCAAATTAGCTTCTTTTGCTCTCTCACAATTATAAAGTTGCAATTCATAATAACTAGCTAGCCACACGTGCGTGGCTGAGGCATAAGCTCGTACTACGAGGTCATCCTCAGCCACGAAACATTGTGGCATAGATACCATATAAAACCACTCCAAATCTGTAACGTTGTTATTAGTATTATTATTATTACTAATAACATCGAAACCAAATTTCTTCTGAAGTTGATGATACTGACTATCACCATGGGACATTTTCGCAGAACATGTATCTTTAATTCCGCGAAAATGGCCATCGCCCCACGATAAAATAAGACGATTATTAACGTCCTTAGATGCTTGCCAAAATATGCCATAAATCCACCATTCTTGATGATTGTAGATTATATATTGAAGAATTTTTTGAAGTGAAATTGGTTGTGAAGGAGATGAAGAAGGAATTAAATTTTCCATTTTTAGCTAGTACAATTATTTATGAAATAATTGTTAAGACTTAAATATATGTGCAAATCCAAGAGTGACATCATTTTCACGTGGTCTTTGGATTTTATTTTATTTTTTCCCTTTAATGCACCAACTTTATTCCATTTTGTATATTTCCTTTTAATTCAATTTATACGGTCTCTTTCGTCCAGTTTAGTTGTCATAAATTTTCATTTTTAGAGCCAAACAATATAAATTTTGACTAACATTTTTAAGACGTATTTTTTTTATCAAATATTGATATTAAAAAAAAGTTGCAATCAAGAATAATTTTTGTATAGCATTTGAATATCTAAATTTTTTTAAGAAAATATTAAATTAATTTAATCTAATTTAGCTTTAAAAATTAATCAAATTGATTTTCGAAAAGTGAATTGGGGGGAGTATATAAGTTATCAGACACAAATTTTCAAAACAATAAAAAAAAATTAAACTTACTAGCTTAAATATATATTACTAGTTTGTTATAATATATTTATGATTAATAATGGTTTTGAAATTTGGTCTTAAATATAAGATATCATTTGTATAGATATAAAAGATCACAAAAAAGGTCATATTTTTATATTGATTTATTTTTTATTTTTGAATTTATTATTTTATTTTTAATAATATGCTTTTAGCTTTTAATTTTAATAATATAAGAAACAATTACACTACTAACCCATGATAGATCCAAATGAGGAATCTTCTAGTAATAATTGATTTCATACATATAATATAATAGACCTTTTAAACAAAAAAAAAAAAAGTATCCAAGTGCCTTGACTTAATTGTTTATTTGATGTCTTATTTTTTGATAAATATTTAAAATTTTATGAAATAATCAAGATAAATTTATTGCATATATATATATATATGATACATGAGTTAATCATGAAGATAAAAATCATTATTTTTTATGTAATTTTTTTATATGAATTCAGATTTAGTCGATTTTAATATGGATATTGAAATATCGAATCAGAAATAAAATAAAAAAGAAAAAAGGCAAACTCATAATTAAGAACTTCCTTGTCATTTATTTCTCGAGAGATTGTTTGTATGCCTGGATTATTTTGATCATGTCAATGCGTGCATTTTCACTTGGTTTGTTCATGATTATTTTATTAATTTTAATGATATTATCTCTTTTCTTTTTCCATGAATTGTCCCATCCAAATCCAGTGTTTGTTATCTAATGCATGTATTTTTCCCTTTGCTTTAATTACAATTAATTGATGATAATTAATTAAGTAGGGCATGCTGAATTATTCCTTATTAATCCACTCAATCTATAATAGGATTCTTGTGGATTTTTGATGTATTTTATTCAATTAATTAATTCTCTCACTGTTTTTTACATGACCAATATATATATATATATACACACACACCAAGAATTTACTTGTTTTAAAATTATTAAATAACTAGTTCTTCTAGAAGAAAGAAAAAAAATCAACCTCAATCAAATCAAAATGGTATTATGCCTAGAGAAAATGACCAAATAGCCTTGTTGTATGGGTTACACTTTTAGTGGGATAATTACGTTGAGAGACGTTTCACTTAAAATAATTATAAAAAATAGTCTTTTATTATATAGGCATATATAGTAGGTATATATTATGTATCATAATGTATATTTAGTGTATAGCTCAAGTATAAGTAATATACATTGTATAGTAATGTATACATTTATAACTTTTGACAAACTATATTATATAGTCATGTATAGTTTCCCTGATTTTGGATTATTTTTAATGTAAATAAAAGATGGGCTATATTTATTGTAAATTAATTAGTTTTTTTATGTATATATATATATGAAATTTTCCCTACTTTATTTTGATCGTTAATATATTTCCTTTGATTGAAACGGTTCTTAATATATAACAAAAAGTATGCATTTTGATTCTTTACGCTAAACCTATCAGATTTTATCCCCAAAAAGGTAAAAAATTTAGTTGTGGACCCGATGGGCTTACAAAATTCACGATTGTTGGTTTTTTTTGTTAGCTCTAAAGAAAAACTTCATAAAATTTAACATCTTTGTCTCTACTTTTTTTTAATAAAATTTACTATTTTGTCTTGCTTAAAATATAAATTTTTATTAGGTCAGTAAAATAATATTTTAGAAATGAGAAAATACTATTTTTTGTTTGGAGAATAAAGAGAAAATAATGTTAGCTTTTATGGAGTTCTTTCTTTGGAGTTAACAAAGAAGACAATAATGATGGATTTTATTAGTCACGTAGGGTCCATAATTAAATTTAATATTATATATATATGATAAAAGATCAAAGTAAAACACATTTTGTTATACGTTAAGGGCTATTCCAATCAAGTGAAATATATTACGCTCCAATAATGGGGACAAATTCTATTTTCTCTTACTAAAGAATATGATATCTTAATCATTCAATTAACAAGAGGACAATTGGGAATGTGACTCACAAACCTTTATCATTCAACTCATATAGGACCATCAAGTTTTGAATATTTATTTCAAACCATGTTAATTAATTTGACAAAATTTTCATGTGTTTAGCTCATTGAAAAAAAAATTATGTTCAAATATAAGAAAACGCGTTAAAAATAGAGGATTTTTTACACATAATCACTCAAAAATACATTAATTATGCTCCATAGTTATAGTTTGGGCAATTACATTTCGTAACTATAGTTATAATAACATTTGTATAATTCGCGCCACATTTGTATATGTTTGTATAATTCACTATACAATTCGTAGTTTTTGTATAGTGTGTGTATATTTTGCTATACAATAACTTGCTATACAATTCACAGTGTTTGTATTTTTCGCTATATAATTTGATTCTCGCACAAAATTTGTATAATGGCGCACAACGTTTGTTTAAATCACGTGAATTATACAAACTCAAACTGTAATTACAGTTAAATATTTGTCGCGAGCTGAAACTAATTCAAACTATAGTTATGTTAGCTAATTAACTAGTATATATTTACTTATCTGCGTAATTTTTGCTATAATTAAGTGATAAAAAAAAATTCTAACATCTTTTTTTTTTTTTTTTTGCTTTAAAATGAGATTATAAAGGTCATATGATTCAATTTCAACACCATGTTATTAGTTGCAAAAAACACTTTATTTAATTTGTTTGCCCACTATGTGGATATTTAATTCATTGAATTTTGCACTTTTTTTATGTGTACATATAATTTGTTGAATTACATGCAAGTGTATCCACACGATGGATATATAACATGCATGTTTATACGACTTGTCGTTCAATTCTTTTAAATTTATTGAATTCAAATAGATATACACATTATTAAACTTGTTAAAGAGTTTAAATTTAATCAATATATATCTTTTTTATCAAAGATTGGATCGATCATTAGAAGAAAAATTATGTCAAAAATTAAGATATTTTATGAGAGAAAATCGAACATTTAAAATATATATATATATATTTATTAAAGTTGAAGTCTACCTGAAAATTGAGTAAGTGACACCAATAGATCCATTATAAAAGAAAAAGTTAGGTCTTGTTGATTAAATTAGCTAGAACATCTTAAATACAATAATATATTTAGCATAATTATATAAGAAAAATAAAGTGTACATATATTTAACTTTTATCTCTCGGAGATAAAAAGACTGTTTAAAGATTAAAGCATATATTAATTTATTTATTTTTCGGGGGTGGGGGGGGTCCAAACACGTTTATTAATTTAATAATTAATACTTTTAATTGAGCAAAGTATAAGAATATAATTAAGTCCCTATCAATCTTCCTGATATAGTGTATTATTTAAGGGAACAAAATAAATCAAAATATTCCAATTTACTGTTTAATGAATATGTTTCATGTGGGCTGCTTTATATTTTTTTCAACTTTTTATTTTATTTCAAAATCATTCATTGAATTTGATTACTTTCTACTTATGCTAATATTCATTATGTAGTAGGGGTTAGGTGGGACAATTTAATTTACGTGACACTTTTCATTTTTTGAGAATCAAACTGTTTAGGTTTGATTGAGAATTTATTTATAGATTTTTAATTTTTTTGAAATAAATTTATATATTTGTAAACTATGTTAAAAATACTATAGTCACAATAATTGATAATTCAAAATATTTAATAAATAGTTCCTTCAAATGGACCCTGTCAAACATGAATCTAAATTAGTCGGACTCTAATATTAGTACCAAAAAAATTGAGTAAATGAAATAAATCAGGGAAATAATTTGGTCCTTTACTATTTGAAATTGCTTAATTTTTGTTTTATGTAGCCTGTTAATATCCTTTTTGTTAAAAAAATTATCTTGTATTTACCTTTGTCATTAGCCAATTAATTTTAATATAAAATGAGTGAACTCTACGCGTCTAAATTTTTCATGAAAAATATTTAATTTATCGCTCAAATTTTAACACATTCTAAAATTATACTTGAGTTTGAGCGTTGCTAGGATCAAGAGAAAAACAAGATACTTTGCAACGACAAGGGTATCATTAAATCAGATTAGATTTAACGATGGACAAAATTACTCTCGATATTAAATAATAAAGGACAAATTTGACCATTTCTCCCATTAAAAAGCTTGATCCTAAAGTAGAATATATCTTAGTAGCAGTTGAGCTGCTTTAGTTGTCTGCTTCATCTTCAATATTTCGTCTTTCTTGGTTGCTTAAGCAGGTAGCAGGTCGACGTGCTTGCTTGAGTAGCTTCAGTCTGCTTGAGGTGCCTGCTTGAGCAGCTTGAGGTACCTGTTTGAGCAGCTTGAGGGTATATTTATAATTTCTCGATGGTTATCTCGTTTTTAATTTACTTGCCTTAATATTGGTGAATTATGTATATTTAATAAGTAGTAATTTAAAATAGTTTTAAAAACCATGTGAGAACTTAAAATGTTTTTAAAAAAATTAAAAAAGTAGTTGAGCAACTTCAACGTCACTATTTGTTTTTCTTGGCTGCTCAAGCAGGCAGCAGGTCGATGTGCCTACTTGAGAAGTTTCAGGGTATATAGCAGCTTAAGGATACATCTATAATTTCTCAATGGTTATAAAAATCTATTAATACCACATAAATCGAAACTAAAAAAAAATTATATTGAGTCGGTGCTAGCACGAATTTTCACAACTAATATATATACACACCCCTTTAGTTGATTTGCAAATTCCCAAGTAATGAGATGACTTTTTTATGTAATTAGTGTGTTAATTATCCTAAAGTAGAATATATATATTTGACTTTCTTTTACAAAGTGTCCCATATTTTGCTAACAAATAATCAAACCTTATTAGTCAATTTAAATTATATATCTTGATTAGATGTTTGATTCTCTACAGGCTGTTAATTAATTAATTACTCCCTCCAAAAATAATAATTAATAACATACTTTTCTTTTTTATTCTCTATAGAAAAGAATGATTTTTTTATTATTATTATTATTATTTTACAATACCTTTAATTTCTATTTTTTATATGCCATATTTAAGGAAAAATTACGTTGATAGGCAAACATATACTAGTTAATTAGCTAATATAGCTATAGTTTGAATTAATTAAGGCTCGCGACAAATATTTAACTGTAATTACAGTTTGAGTTTTGTATAATTTGTGTGTTTTATACAAACGATGTGTGTAATTATACAAAAGTTGTACGCGAATCAAATTGTATAGCAAATATACAAATATTATACAAAAACTACAAATTATATCGCGAATTATACAAATGTTGTTATAATTATAGTTACGAAATGTAATTACCCAAACTATAGCTATGGAGCATAATATGTGAAAGTTCCTCTAAAATTAAAAAAAAAATTAAGTATATTAGACATAACTTTAATTTAAAGTCATAAAATTGAAAATTCTTCTTTATTTTCTTAAATTCCGTACTAAATTAAATTAGACCATTCTTTTTTAAACGGATGACGGAGTATATTTGTAAGTATTTTGATTGTGTTCGAAATATGTTTATGTCAAGAATATTAATCATGCTCCATCATTAAAACATGAGATAAATAGGTTACATTTTGAAATTATGGATGATTTAATTTGTCGATTCATTAAGAAACTTTTTTCTTAATTAGTTGACAATTAAAGTAAGTATAGTATCTAAAGATACATGATTTAAGGTGGATGTACTTTAATTTTATTTTTTTAAAATACAAGTAATCTTGAAATATGATTACTTAGAAACTAAACTTCTCATTAAATTGAATTTTAGAGACTAATGATTATGATATAGAACCTAACTAATTAAATGTCAACCCTAGGAGTGGTGAATTACCTATAAAAAATAAAAAAAATTTATACAAATATATTATATTAAGAAAATATTTACCATTTATAATAATAATAAATTTTTTCCGCTGAAAACACTTATAATACATGTTGACACCCAATTTTTACCTTCCACAATACGAATTGAATATTGAGTTTTATTTTTAAAACAACTTTGAATAATTA
>JBCEWC010015607.1:0-13621 GCA_038996855.1 Solanum aculeatissimum
CCCAACTCTAGTTGGGTTCTATATTTGGTCAACGACCGCTTTGCATCTCAATTGAGGTGTGAGTTTGGGCGTATCAAAGACCACCTCAATGAAGCATCTATTAGGACTATAAAGTATCTAAATATCCACTAGGTGTGTGATAGACCCACAATTATACCCATGTTTACATTTCAAGAATGCAGGGGACTTCATCTCAACTTTCATTGATAATGGTCTCACAATACAAAAAAAATTATTATTTAAAAGGATCTATAGGTTCTTCAATGTATGCTCATTTGTACTTTTTATGATTTATATCATCATTATAGATTCATGATGTTTCATACTATCATGTCAAAGTATGATAGTATTGGAATTAGTAAACTTTTGATTTAGTATAAAATATGCTTCAATTGCATTAATTCTTGTCCAATACAAATCAAAAGATTAATCAAAGAACTTTTTTTTTTATAACAGATGTCTACCCAAAGATATTTGTGGTGATACCAAGATATTCAAGATTTTGAATACAGAAGAATTGTACTTATGAATAGACTTAAAGTCTTTTAGCTTCAGATGCATACAATCATATCATACTTTTGGATGTATGATCATCTTCAAGTGGTCATATCTTTCTCTTTTAGGCTTTATTTTTTCACAAAATAAATAAATCCTCAATTGTGAGAGACTCAATATTCAAAATTTTATCGATATGTTGATGCAAGAATATCATAACATTAACATAGTTTTATTTTGATACTTTATTTTCATTTTTAATAGTGCCTCTAAGACCCAAAGCATCCAAATAATTTTTTATTATCCAACACCCATGAGGGTAGTTTTTGCCCAAATTATGAAGGACAACGAACTCAAGTTTCATAAGATTAGTCATATTAAAAAGAAAATAAATAAATAATGCCCTTAGCCTTCAAACTTAATCTGGACTCTTTAAGACGATAGAGTTTCGTGTTGATAACATGTTTTGAAACTATATAAAATATTACAAAGAATAAAGTACAGAGATATTCAAGTATTGAGAGATATTAATATGTATTCTTTACAATGAAGGAAAATCACTTTATCTATAGAGGAAAACTGATTTAGTCCCTAAGTTAGGGTTCCTAACTTTTCTCTGAAAGAACCTACATAATAGACATTCAGTATAATACAAATATGTTTATAAAAGTTGATAATAACTTACATATACCCGGTTAAATTTTTAAAAATCAAATATGTAAAAGTCAAGTGATAAATTTAAGGTGAGTATATAGGAGTTTATCATGGTTAAGTTAATAAATGTAAGGAAACAAGTCCCAAAAACAAAATCAAAACTATGGAAAATGAATAAAATGCCTTAGCTTCCATTGATAGTTTATTTCAAAAATACTTTTATTGTTATTTAATGGGTTAAAATACACTTTTGTTTTGAAATAATCGATTACTCCCTCCATCCCATATTATATGAGTTAATTTGATTCGATACAGAGTTTAAGAAAGAAAGTCTTTTGAAATGTGTCATATAAAATACTGATAGATATTTGTGTGGCTATAAGTCATTTCATTAAGGGTAAAATTATTTTTTTAAAATTTAAATTATTACTACTAAATGTAGAAATCTATCATTTTTTAAGTCTGTAAAAAAGAAAAGTGAGTCATGTAAATTAGGGCAGAAGAAGTTTTATTTTTTCCAGCACATTCTTTTGCTAATAAATTTTTTACTAATAAATATTTATTCTACTTCAATTCTTTTTCTGGTAAACCGTAAACGATTATCATAGACAAATAATATTTACACAAAAAGAGCACTTTTAGGAATCCTAATCAAATCGTTAGTCATCCCTGCGTCTCCAAGAACAACAAACTAGTTACAAATTTTGTGAATTAAACTACCACATTTTCTTGATTTTCTAGAGCTTATTACGAGCTTAATCCTCTCTATAATTTCCTTCTTAATCTGTGTAATGACTTACTTTATGTTTACAGCCATTCCTCCAAATTATTTATAATTTCTTGTCTTCCAAGTATGGTAGATCCTTTCCCCCATAGATGTTGCTACCAATTCTTTCCTGAAACGTCCCCAGTGTCTCTCCCTTATTCATTTTAGACATGATAGCACCTGATTTTCTGAAATTCTGCATCTCAACCATCTTTCCAGCTCTTCTTATACTTTCATTGTCCACTTACATTCAAACAATATGTGTAATTGAGATTCCTCTTTGTTGTCATCACATCATTCACATATTTTATCATCCACTTAGATTTGAAGTTTTTCCATTTTCTCTTTTGTTAACAATCTATCTTGATTGGCCAACAAAAAAAATAAATTTGTGTCTAGATAGTAATATGGAGCTCTACACCAGAATAACTTCCTTTACTCTCTCCAAGTTTCCCATCAGGTTGAGATGATTTTTGTTTACTGAATATGTGTCATTCTCAGTTAAACAATACAACACATCTCGATACGAATCAACCATACTTTGTTTGATCGAGTTCAATTTCCTCTAGTACCAGCTACAATCAGTTGGAGGGATATGATTCCATATATCTTCTCCATTTTTCATATAAAGACCATGCACCCATTTAATTCATAGTTTATCCTCTTTACAAGCAAGTTGCCATACTAACTTCCCTACGGCTTCCATGTTCCATACTTTACATGTCTTGACATTAATACCTCCATTCTTTTTTGGTGTACATACCTTTTCCCATGCTACTAAAACTACCTTCCTTGTATCCTCTTTCCTATCCCATAAGTATTTTCTACACTTCCAATCAACCTCCTTCAATATACTTTGTGGCAGTATGAATACTGTACCTCAAAAATTATAGATAGAAAAAAGGATAACATTTATCACTTGCAATCTCCTTGCATAAGATAATGTCTTGAAGAATGAAATTGTAATCCACTGAATAATTTTATCAATCAACACTTGACAATTCATTTTGTACCACGCCCAAAATGGCATAACCAAATAATTGTTTTGCCAATGATGGATTTCGCGCCACGGAATGAATCAAGGGTTCGGAGGAGAATTGGCCATTCAATCTTGTGAATTAATCGAGACCGAAATTGGAAAAAGAGATACGAATGGAGAGGAATAACCAATCGATGAAAAAACATGAAACCATTCTGTTTCAATAGAGGTACGAGAAACAGTTGGGGGCAATGAAGTAGGTGAAGTGGTTGGATTTTGCGAGTTGTTCCAACCACTGCTGGATGTGATTCCAAGAGCCAAACGAGAATGAATACCACACAGAAGAGTCAAGACCAGGCTACCTAATGGAATGTTTAACCGATCCATTCCGGATCGACCGAATTGGTACGGAAGTTGTAACATGGGAAAACCACGAAAAACACGACTTATTTGAATAACCCGGTGAGAAGCCTGTCAACTTCAGTAGATGATTGTGGACCTAATCTCTCGTTCCTACAAAAAAAATAGACTTGTCCATGTTTGCCGCCAATACTGTAATTTTGCTAAAGTCTTTAATTATCTCCATCATTCTAGATACTGAGTTAATATTACCCTTGTAGAATAATTTCAAGTCATCAACAAATATCTAGTGAGTTAGCTTAGTATCTTTGCACATTTGATGAAATTTAAAATATGGTAATTCTGCCATCTTCTTTAGAGCTCTAGACAAGTATTCTATAACCAAAACAAATAATAATGGTGGCATGGGATTCCCTTGTTGCAACCCTCTTCTACCCTCAAAGTATCCATGTCCCTCTCCATTTACTTTAACAGAAAATTTTGTTGATACCACACATATCATTATCAACTAATAAAGTATGTTGAAAAATCATAACCATCTAATGCCTCCTCTATGAACTCTCAACGTACCATGTCATAGACTTTTTAGAGATCAATTTTCATCATATATCTTGGAGATGTTTTCCTATTATAATGCTTTTTCATGACATAACAAAATGTTATGCACTAAGGACCTCTCTTTCACAAAAGCAGCTTGGTTCTTATCTATCAGGCACCCAAGTACTTCCTTCAGTCTGTTGCATATCAACTTGGAGATGATTTTATATAGTATGTTCCAACATGATATTGATCTAAATTGACTGGCATTTTGAGGAGTAGTGGCATTGATTTGTTTTAGTACGTAACCATTTTGGAAAATTTCTTAATAGCTTGTATGAGATTCTTCTTGATTATACTCCATGTCGCTCTGAAGAAGTCACTACCATATCCATCAGGCCCAGGACTCTTATTCGTATCAATACTAAATACTGTCCATTTCACATCCTTATCAGTAATTTATTGCACCAGATCAATTAAATAATTTTTTGTCTAGTTAGTTTTACCTCATTTCTCTGAAAACCTTTTCAAGCCTTAACTCTCATAAAATCCTTCCTTCCCAATAATCTTGGTAGTAATTTGCCATTGAAAGAGCTATTACTTTAGAATCAGGTTGTAACACTATGTTTTTCTCTTAGTTGCGTTTCAGCCTATTGTAATCTTTTATGTTTGATTACAAAGAAGACATATTTAGTATTATTATCTCCAAGTCTCAACCATTTAGCCTTACTCCTTTGTTGAAGAAATACCTCAGCCAAATAAGAACTCTTCTTGAATTTTTGATATTTGTTCTTTATAAGCTGTTGCGGATTTTTATAAGTAGGCTTGACTTGTATGCTATATGTGCTTGCTCCAGTGCTCTTCTATCTTCAGTCACCTCATCAACAATATTACTTGTGGTGCATATCATCTAGCCATAATCTATTGATAAACACCTAATTAATCTTTGAGTTGATTCTTTGATTCCTTCTATCATTCCAAGTATCGGTGCTTCCATTTTTTTTCCATGTCCAGTAGGCCATATTGTTCTACACTTTCTTTAAAATCAGCAACTTCTCCATATGAGACTACAACCTCCAGTTCTATTGTCAGCTTTCAAAATTGAGTTAAAATCCCCAGCTATCGGCTAGGGGCGTTGACATCCCCACTTATACTATTAAGATACCTCCACAGGTCTTTCCTACCACCTCTAGTGTTCAAATCATAAATCATGGTTAATAAGAATAGTTTCTGCCCAGGAATATCCATAGCTTCACAAGTGATAGCCTGTTCAGTCATACTTACTAGATTAACTTGGAAAAAAACAGGTCTCTATGTCATCCATATCCTTCCATTATAATGAACTTTCAAGTTTGTTATAAATTTCCATCTACCAAACATGCTTTGTGTTTTCCTTTCTATTCTAGTACTCTATTTTATTTTCTAATAAACCAATCAACCCAGAAGATTGATTGTTTCAAAGGAGGTTAACCTCCTTTTGTTTATTGGGGCTATTTAGGTCCCTAACATTCCAGCATAGTATGCTATCCATTTCCTTTGTTAGGGGTGATATTTTCTCTCCTTTGTCCACTATCTAATGCTTGAACCTGTTGACCTACTTCAATTCTAAAAACATGAAAATTTAAAATATTTTTTGCTTATCATGATTTTTATCTTTATATAAATAAAATTTAATGATATATTTATTATGATCTTATTACATATGACATATAATATCCATTAAGAAGGTACATGAAGTTTTCTAATTTAAATTGATAAAATAAAAGTGTGAAAACTCAATAGGTTTGGCTCAAAAATTTCACAGGCTAGGCTGCATGTTGAAAACCTGCATAGCCTATTTTTTGTACTGATTCTTAATTATGTTTATTAAATGAATATTTTATTATCAAATTCTGTTTTCACAAAATAAGATTTAGAAGAAAGAAAATATTTCAACAAAGTATAGGATTCTTTAAAAGTACATAATATTTTTACTAGGAACAAGTTGTGTTTGAAAAGTAAAAAATAATATATGTATTTGGCAAAAAAAATATTTTGACCTGTTTAGTAATAATAGGGGTATTTTAAAATCAAACTATCAACGACAAAAATATTTTTGAACCAAACTTTGGACAAAATCGTTTTTTCACTATTTTTCTTCAATTTAATGATATTAATATTGATTATAATAAATACAATAAAAACTAAATAGAGAAGATTTTGTCAAATTTCTATACAAAGAATTTTTTTTCAACTAAAATAGACTTGATTCCCCAAAAAAAGTAGTCAAAAGTTTACAAAAATATCCCAAAAAAATATTTTAAAAAAAAGGACCTAAAAAAGGGTTTTAAAATAGGCAAGAAAAAGTTTTTCTTTTTAAAGGTACCAAAAAGGATTTTAAAAATTGAAAAAAAAAGTTTGTCAAAAACCGTCTAAGAAAAAGTAAAAGAAAAAAATATTACTATTATTTTTTAATATTTATGAAAATAATATTAGGGTTGGGTTAGGGTCGGGTTGAGATTGGGTTGGGTCGAGTTTAGCTCGGGTTCAGGTCGGGTTCGAGGTTGGGTTCGAGGTCGGGTTTGGAGGTCAGGTTCGAGGTCAGGTTTAGAGGTTAGGTTCGAGGTTGGGTTCGAGGTCAGATTTGAGGTCGGATTTGAGGTCGGGTTCGGAGGTCGGGTTCGAGGTTGGGTTTGAAGTCGGGTTCGAGGTTGGGTTTGAAGTCGGGTTTGAGGTCGGTTTTGAGGTTGCGTTCGAGGTTGGGTTTGGAGGTTGGGTTCGAGGTCGGGTTTAGAGGTCGGGTTTGGAGATCAGGTTCGAGGTTGGGTTTGAGGTCGGGTTCGAGGTTGGGTTTGAGGTCAGGTTTGAGGTCGGTTTTGAGGTCGGGTTTGAGGTTGGGTTTGAGGTCGAGTTCGAGGTTGAGTTCGAGGTCGGGTTCGAGGTTGGGTTCGAGGTCGGGTTTCGAGGTCGGGTTCGAGGTTGGGTTTGAAGTCGGGTTCAAGGTTTGGTTTGAAGTCGGGTTTGTGGTCGGGTTTTAGATTGGGTTCGAGGTGGGTTTGGAGGTCGGTTTTGAGGTTGGATTCGAGATTGGGTTCTAGGTCGGGTTCGAGGTTGGGTTCGAGGTCGGGTTTGAGGTCGGGTTCGTGGTTGGATTCGATTTGGTTTCGTGGTCAGGTTTAATCAACACAATATTAAAAGTGTGAATCACTTCGAAATGTTTTCCTTTATTATTTGAATAACAACTTTTTATGAATTTAAAGTACTATTACTCTCAAAGTAGTTGAAAGACTAATTTTTTTTACAATTAAAATTGTCATTTACAAGGAGTTCAAAAACATATACATACTAAAATTAAAAATATTAAGGAAGTTTTAGGCGTCTCAACAAAAACATGATTATTATAACAATATTAAGGATTTTCAAATATTTATATTATTCAATTTAATTCAATTTAATAATATTAACGTAACATACACGTGTAACACACGCACACTTAAACTAGTACTATATTAAAAGCGTGAAGGCCCTTAGAAATATTGTTTGAACTTTTTGCCCTTCATTAAAAGACTCCACTTTAGACAAAATCGTCTTTTCAGTTTTTATTTTCAATTATTATATTATTATTTTAATAGTATTAAATATTTATTATAATAAACATAATAAAAATTAAATGGAGAAAATTTTATCAAATTTCTATATAGAGAATGTTTTTACAACTAAAATAATCTTGATTAAAAAATATAGTCAAAATTTTTTAAAATGTCACAAAATATAGGCAAAAAAACAATAAAAATTGTTCTCAAAAAAGGATTTTTAAAAAAGACAAAAAAAAAAAAGTCAAAAGAAAGAGTCCCAAAAAGGATTTTAAAATAAGGGAAAAAAAGTCGTGAAAAAACGTCAAAAAAAGTTCAAAAATAAGGTTAAAAAAAGGGGTAAAAAAACGGTTCTACAAAATAGGCCCAAAAAAACCTTTAAAAAATGTCTAAAAAGAGTCCCCAAAAAATAGGGAAAAGATATCCACAAATAAAATTATTATTTATTAATTTTTTAAATAAATATTATTAATTATTATCCTAATATTTAACAAAAATTTGTCACTAATTTTCTTTAAATAATTATTTAATCATATTTATAATATTAACTTATAAATTATATGGAAAGAAGTGATAAAATAAATACTTCTAGCCATTTCTTCCTTATTTGATAGACTTCTATTGAAACTCCGCAGCCACTAAAGAAATTCCTAATTTACCATGGATTCTAATTAGTGTTAGAATCTCTATATATAGGAACTTTATAAATAAATAAATAAATAAGAAGTTGAATAGGATTATATTTTTATTTTACATATAATTTATAGTATCTTTCTTTTGAAATTTTTACCTCTATATATCTTAAGTTGTTTAAATTTTTTCATGTTGTCGTATTTTGTTTTTATCTATCTAGATCATTTATTTTCTAATATCGTGATTTTAGTTTATTTTGTAGCGTTCATGGCATAATTCATGAACTTTACCTTTTAAAAAAAAATAGAAAAAGAATTGACGGTGACAATTGATGGTTTGTCAGGCAAGTAATGCATTCATTTTTTGTTTTTAGTAAGAACAAATCTACTAATAGAACCTGACAATTCTTTGAAAAAAATTTATTTCTAATATTAGACTTTCAAAAATGATAATATTTAAATATATTAACTGTATCATTTTTTTTTATTTTTGCACTATTCATTACAAATTTATATTGTTAGAATAGAAATATACTAAGAATGTATTAAAATAGTCTATGATTTTATGTTTGTCAATAAGAAATTGTCATCTAAATAATTATATTATTTTTATGTTATATAGAAAACATGTTAATAGAAAAAAGGTTAACTATATGAAAAGTTAAAGTCAACTTTATCGCATGAGTATTCGCCAAAAGCAAAAAATAAGGCTTGAAAATATTTTTCGAAAGAATTCTTTTTCAACTAAAATATACTTGATCCAGAAAGAAAATAGTCAAAAAAAACTTTTAAATAATATTAATAAAAAAATTTAAAAAGGGTTAAAAGAAAATCCCAAAAAAGGTTTTAAACTATCCAAAAAAATGGCTAAAAATTGACTTTATCAAAAAAAAGAAGTAAAAAATAATACTCTTCAAATTATTTGTAATAATAATATAATCTAAAGTTTTGTTTTTTAAACTTTCAAATACAATAGGATGAATCACTTCAAAAAAAATTCTTTATTATTTGAATAACAACTAATTAATTCAAAGTACTATTACTATCAAAGAAGTTGAAAGACTAATCTTTTTATTCTCATATTTATGAAAAATCAAAGTGTCAAGTTTTTAAATTATATTATTTGACAATATTTTTTAAAGAATCGTGAAAAAAGTGTATTTCAAAAAATATTTAATGAAATATAGTTTTCAAATTTACCTTTCTAACAAAATATGATCATTTTGATCCCGAATAAAATAAATAGAACTATACAAATTATTCATAAAATATACCCTTCACATTATATTTTAATTAAATGTATGTTCAGGGTCATCCATTATTGTTCTATTTAGTTAGAATTGTGTAGGTTAGGTATGGATTTTTTTTGGTAGAGAGTGTTATTCCGAGGTATGTCAAGTCTGATTTTGAATTAGTTGGACTTCAATGCGGATTCTGAACATCGGATAAATAATTAAAAAAAATGTATACTCTTATAATAATATTAAGGATTTTCAAATATTTATAGAATTCAATTTAATAATATTGACATGACACACACGTGCAACACACGTACATTAAACTGGTTATATTAAAAGCGTGAAGGCCCTTAGAAATGTTATTTGAATTTTTTGTCTTTCATTAAAGTACTCTGTTTAGATAAAATTATCTTTTAACTATTCTTATTAGTTTATTATTTTATCTTTTTTTTATTTAATTTCAAAATTCACTTTTGAATTAGAATTTGTATATATTTAGAATTCACTTTTGATTTAACATTATTCTATATAAATAATTGTCTAGGCTATGAATGAAAGTAGAGGAAAAATATTATTATTATTCTAATATTTAATACTTTGAAATTAATTAAAATTTTATTTTTGTTAATAAAAGTATATGATATAACAAATTTAAAAAGAAAAAAAACCAGTAAAATTAAGTTAGAAACATTAAACTACTCTTTTTGTATTTAGGAGTCTTTTTTACGTTAAATTTTAATCAATTAATTATTTAACTTCTAACTATTCAACTCCAAATTATTACTTTATGTATTCATAAACTATTAACATATCTATATTATAAGTAATTGAATTGATTTTCTCATTCTTTCTGTTTCACAATAGATTAAACTATTGCATCAAAGTAATAATATTTATTTAATTTTATTTAAATGACTATTATATTTAATTAATAGCAAATATTTTTTATATATAATTTATTTAATTGGTGCAAATCTAGTTTAATTGGTGCAAATCTAGTTTAATTATATATAATTGGAAACGTTTTTTTAGCGTTGGGATAATTACTATTTTGTCCTTTGTTAATTATATCTTTACATTTTATTTTAGGAATCCCCATAGTTTATTACTCTCTGCCCTAATAAATTTAGCAAAGAAATCTATTTTCCTTATAAAGAACCTTTTTACTACTTGAGATGCATATTTCTTCTTTTTCTTTTAGACAAATTCTTTTACAGAATTAGGCCCAGCCTAACCTTCTAGCCCAAAATATTTTCGCAACACCCTTCATCGTACTACACAATTTAGAGAAAATTTACCTTAAATTGATTAGTAATTGTATAGTTCAACTATAAAAGTCAATATTCTTTTAGAAGAACCATAGTAAAAGCTAAACACGTTTCTCTTTCCTTGGTCTCTTGATTGATGAATTTTTAGGAGAAAATTTCTATAGTCCGAACATGTTCAATCACAATGATATAACAAGTGATAGTGATGATGACAACGATGATAATTGGAAACAAGTGTATGTGATGAAGGTTTTAATAGAAAAAGCTTCAAATATTATTCAATTTAACGACACCTTCCCCTATTCTTTGGATAGGATAAAATATCGCGTGATTATAAGTGATGAGAGTGGAAGAGAGTTCAGCACGAGGAGCAGAACGGGGATTCCAACGCCAGAGTGGAATGAGGAGATTGACATATTTTTTAGTAGCTATCCTATCAATCAGAACTTGAACTTGATGGTGATTCGTGAAAATTGGTACAACGATCCAGGAACTTCTGCGTGTGAAGTAGTGGTAGGGAGGGCTACAATTCCAATCCCAATACTACTTAACACTACAAAAAGTAGTGTCCTTAAATTAGTGAAACTTGTTGGGCTTGAGAAAAGGGTGGACACACTTATTCACGTTCATACTTTGCTCATTAAAACAGATGTTATTCCTGTAGTAAATTAAGATTTTTTTTCATCTTGATTAGTGTTAATTACAACTTATTAGTGATTTTCTCTAGTAAAAGTTAGGGTTAAGTCTAGCATGATGTTAGTTAAATTAATAGCGTGTTTTACTCCATTGTCTTCTATATATATATATATATATATATGGATTGATATATACTTTGGGATTTTAGTCATATACTTCTGTTTTACTTTGTTAATTTGTCTTAATTACTATTTGAACATAACTTTTTAATTATAATTTTTTCAAATAATAAATTATAAATTATAGTACTTTTTAGGTAAAGTATGTAAATGCTATTTTTTTAAAAAAAATTGAAAAGCTATGTATCTAAATTCTTACTACAAACTTTCAGGTATTTTTTTCAAAAACTTCCTTTTAACATATTTAGAAGTGTTAAAAGTAAAAGGCTGAGAGAGTAGAAGCTCACATTCTATATACATTTTGGAACAAGAATTTAGATGGCAATCAAAGTCTCCTCACTATTTTAAATCAAACACCAAATTGATCGATGTTATGATTTTCATTCTTACATTCAACGGTGTCAAAATGAGCCTAAATATATGTAACCTCTCAATTGAGCACAATTTAATCTCCAATTTCAACTCATTCTGAGACTCTTTATTTACATTAAAAAATGGGATAATTACACTCACAAGCCACTGAGAAAAATTATTTATACAAAAAATAGCCCACTTTTTTTTAATTACGAAACGTAGTCATCCAGCTGACCTTTGACTATTTGTTATAATTTTGGGCATTCAATCCTCGTTGTATCGGCATGTATAGTCAGTGTATATTTGTAGATCATAATGTATATTTAGTGTATAACTCATGTATAAGTAATATACATTGTATAGCAGTGTATATTTTCTATAACTATATTGTATAGTCATGTACATTTTCGTTGATTTGAGGCTATTTTTTATGTAAATAAAATATGAGGTACTGTTTTTGTAAACTTTTTACTTTTTTGTATATATATATATATATGTAATTTTCCCAATAATCTCCAATTTCAATTCGTTCTAAGGCTCTTTACCCGCATTGATTTAATGTATGTTTTTTTTTTTATCAATTTTATATTTTCTATCATTTATCTATTAATTTGTAACTTTTTATTTTTATATTTTGAGTTGAGATTACAATTGTGATTATAATAAATAAGGTCTATTTACATAAATAATATATTGTTTAACCTAAATTATGAGTTTTAATATAATTTTAACTCTTACCAGATATAATTATACTTTTGTTACCAAAAATAGCAAAGAGAAGGAGAAAGAGAACATTTCTCTTTCTCTCTCTCTTTCTTTTAAAAATATTAATTAATTATTTTAATTTTAATTTAATTTAAATATTTAAAATTCAGATATAATATTTTTTGACACCATTAATAAAAATTACAATTGTAATACATTTTGAATTCGATATTTCATATGTATTATAGACATTTTTAATGCACGTGGAGAATATAAGTAATATATTTTTAATATAATAATTATTTTAACATCATTAATAAGAGAAAATAATAATAAATAACTATAATAAGTTTTAAATTCATTAAATAATACATATTATAAGCATCTTTCAATACAAAAAGTGAATCTATAGTTAAAATATTTTTAATAAAAATGTGTTAAGTGTTATATTTGAATATCAAATATATTCAGTACAATTTAATTATAATTATTATGTGAAATTTTAAATATTTTCGTATGATTTAATTAATTTTACCTTATTAAAAAATATATTATATTTATTGAAATAATAATAGTAAATTTCATAATAATGTATAGTATTAAAGACGAAAAGTTGAATGGGGACTAGGGAAGGAGAAAGAGATAGAAAGGTAAAAAACAACATGAAAAGAAAAACAAAAAAGAAAAAAGGGCAAAAAAAAAATAGAAAGAAAAACTTAAAAAAAAGAGAAGAAAGAGAAAGAGGAGAAGGAGAAGGAGAAAGAAAGAGAAGAATTTTTTTATAATTTGTTGGTAAAATATGTTATAGACCATAACAAAAAAAAAGTACCCTAAAAAGAGTAATATTTGATATATAATGTATTATTTATGTAAATATATAATATGTTAGAATTATTAAGATTGAACGGGTCATGACCCAACTGAAATTTTAGCCCTTTTAAGTCCAACCCGTTTGAACCTATAGTAAGTTTGGGCGGGTCATAACCCAACTCAATTTCTATTTCAATTCATTTTAACATTCTCAATTTCAACTCAACTTGCCCGTTTGACACCCCTATTTAAATCTGTCTAAAAGAATCTTCCCCAAAAATAGGTACCAGGTACCTAGGGATTCATTCTTATCATAACCAATATTAAAACTTAATTAAGTGAACAATCAATGTCGTTGCTGTTTTCGCCAAAAATGGCTCTTTCGAGAAAAATCAATTAATTTCAAAGAAAAACCAATTTTTTCGAAAAATAAAAG
>JBCEWC010015608.1:0-13621 GCA_038996855.1 Solanum aculeatissimum
TTTTTGCTTCTTTTCTGCCCAAGCCCTCTCTGTTATGTTTAACGGCCAGTCCCACGGCCCGTTAACCATTAAACGGTCCGTGAGACTGTCCGTTTGGGCACAGTTTGCTCCAAATTGCTCCTTTCTCATGTTTAGCCTGATTTTCCTGCACAATACACTACACAAACATTCAATGCAATAATTTGCTTAAGAATTCGCAAAGATTCTAGCTAGAAATGTGTCAAATGACGAGCATTTTCGCGACTCATCAGTTAGTATAGCCACATCATGGAGACGGATTAAGTTCCGTGATGAATTTACCTAATCATCAGATGAAGGATTTAGGTGAACCTAGCTTACTGTCCTACACCTATACACTGAAAAAGGTTACATGTATCGGATAATACAAAGTTAGGGATCCATGGGGAACACATCACCCTAGTTAGCTCTTCTATCAATTATATCTCAATTGCATTAGTATAGTGTACTTAGTTTAATTTGCAAACCCTCCCCCCCATTTGTTTTCTTCTTTCTAGAGAGATAATTAGGTTAATCAACCCACTTTAAAACTGAATTACTCTGTAGTCTACCATATTCCTCGTGGGATTCGACTCTAACCTTGGTTAGGTTAAATACTTGACGGCGACCGCTTTACCTCAAAAGGAGGTGTGGCCTGACTGACATCAAGCATTTTGGCGTCGTTGTTGGGGAATACAGCTAGACTTGTTTAGTTCAAGTAATTTGGGTATTAATCTTTGTTTCATCAATTTTACGTTTCTTGCTATTTTTATTTTGTTTTAGTGTGAAGGTTTAGTGTATGCATAACACCTGGAGCCGAGGCAATCCCTTGTTTCCATTTGATCCAGAGCTTCAGAGAACGCTAAGAAGGATGGCCTGGGAAAATACGAATGATGTTGTTGGTTTATGGTTGATGTTGCACGAAATCTGAATAACAACAATGACAACCTACCTTTGCTCAATCAACAACCACAGGGTCTGCAAGCTGCAGCACACGACTGGAACCAATATCGGCTTGACCCCATGATAATGGATAACACACGAGCTATAGTGTTACCTCCACTGCCGAATGACACTAAGTTTGTCATTTTGAGTGGGTTGTTACAAATGTTGCTAAATCATGGGATATTTGCAGGCCTACAATCCAAGGATCCACATAGCCATCTACACAATGTTGTGTTTATCTGAAAGAGTATTATGGGAAAGCAAAACCTATCTATGGATGTCATTGAGATCTGTGTTTTCCCACTCTCGCTTACTAAAAATACAACGTTATGGCTATTTGAGATCCCACAAATCTCAATCACCAGTTGGGCCAAATTATAGAGAGCCTTTTTGGAAAGGTTCTTCCATATCTCTAAGAACACAATTGAAGGCCGAAATTAATAACTTCTAGCAACTACCTAGTGATTCTATAGGAGTTACGTGGGATAGGTTCACCAAATTTTTGAGATGGGTTCCTGACTACAAGATTGTTGATGTGGCCCTGGTGGAGATCTTTTACAAAGCCCTTGATGATAATGGCCAAGCAGTGGCTGACACTATCATGGGAGGTTCATTCATAGCTCGTCCATTCCAGGAGATTACTGAGAGACTGTGGAGAGTGATCAAAACCAATCGTGCATGGAGAACAAGGGATACGGCTACCACTAGAAGCTCATTCTTAGTTAGTACTAGTTCGGCGCAGGCCCAAAAAAATGAAGAAGTGATGCAAGAATATGCACGGATCAATACTAATGTGGAGCTATTGATGAAACAAAACCTGGAGAGAGTAAATGCAGTTGCTCATCACCCCACTTGACCACCCATTTATAAGAAATCCTATCGACCCAACGCCCAAGGGTCTAACCAAGACTATTGGCGCTAAGAGCAAGAAAACCAAGGTTGGAACTATAGGAGAGATGGCGCCTTCAAAGACAACAACAGAGAAGGCTACTATTACAGAAATAAGGGCCAAGATAGAGATGTTGATGTGGGATGCAAATATGGTTTCAAGGTTGGTCCATATGTCCCACCATAAAATCGAGATTCTAGAGCTGGCACATCTCGAGTTGAAGAGATGTTTGACCATTTGTTGAAAAAAGTTGATGCGTAGGATGAGACATTTAGAGGGATAAGAAATCAGAAATCTTCAATATTAACCAAGAGATTGAGTCTCACTCTATGGTGATCAAGCAGCTTGAGCAACAATTTGATCAAATGTTGACCCAGCTCAACTAGTGCCAAAAGGGTACCTTGCCCAGAAACACTATTTGGAATCCAAAGAATGAGGGGCAGTGTTTGGCGGTCATGACATGTGGTGGAAAGCAGACCATTGATCCTCCTATGTTGGTTGATGATGATGTTGTTCGCGAGGAGATGGTTGAGAGAGAGTGTGCTAATAATAGAGAGGGTCGTACAGATAAAGGGGAAGATGATGTAGCGCAAGCACCACAGATCCTTAAACCCATCCCTCGACCTCCTTCTTCTTTCTCACAAAGGCTCGAGAAGAAGGAGGAAGAGGGTAATTTTAAGCACTTCCTCTCAATGCTGAGACAACTCTCCATCAACATTCCCCTTCTTGAAGCATTGGAGAAGATGCATGGGTATGCCAAGTTTATGAAGCATTTGATGACAAAGAAATTCACCGTGAGTCAGGGGCTCTCACAGGAGCTCCAAAACTGCAGTGAGATTGCAACCAGATCCTTAGTGCAAAAGCGAGAAGACCCTGGAGCATTTACCATTATATGGACCATCGATGAGGTGGAGTTTACAAGGGCATTGTGTGATCTTGGTGCCAGCATAAACTTGATGTCCCTTGTGATCTTCAAGAAACTTGGTCTGGCATCCCCTACCCCAACAAGCATGATACTGTTGATTGTTGATCGCATGGTAAAAAAGCCTAAGCACTTACACGAATGAATTTAGGAACAAGAAATTCAACTCTTCAATAGAAATTGCAAGTATGAATCAAGAACACAAAATTGATTCTTTGTCTTCTTAAAATCCTAAAATCATTAAACTCTTTGAAAACTCCACGAAAAATAAACTAACAACCTATTTATAATATCTAAAATACAAAACCAAATCAAAATGAGAAAATTAGGTTGGCAAGTTTTACGAGCATCTTATACAAGTCGTATAATGTTCCACGGCCCGTAATCGGGGCTTCATACTCTCCTTCTTCAAATTTGGAGTTGACTCCAACAAGACTGATCTACGGGCCATATAAGATTTTATGGCCCATGGAGGGTTTCGTCTGATGACTTTTCAGCAAACCTCCACTTTTTTATCCTCAGGGTACGATCTCACTTCTATGACTCCTAGAATATTTTATGGCTCGTCTGAGTGGATCGTAGAATCATATCCTGAAAATTACCCATCATTAGAATTTGTTATGAAATCACTTATACGGCCCATGAAATACTCCACGACCCATAAAAGGTTTCGTGAATCCTTAAAATCTGCAATTTCAACACACTTCGCCCAGAAATCATGACAACCCGCTAATCCTGCAAAACAAATATTAAAAAAATCAAACCTACAAACATCACTTTGATAACACAATAAATCATATGTTTTAAGCATCAAAAGTGTTGTATTTCAACAGCATATCAATGTGCTAGTCATGAGAGACATGTGAGGAGGTGTACTAGGTGTGTGGGAGGTGTAGGGAAGGAGTGTATTTTGCACAGTTGGTATCTTATGTAGCACTAGTGTTATGGAATGAGCTAGTGTTATGGATTGAACTTTTTGTCAGGCTAAAATTGGTTGGATTAAAAGACCAATAATTTGTAAATTTGATTCAATTAACTTTCTTTCTTATATTGTTTTGGGCTTCTTAATCAATAATAAAAAAATATCTTAATAAAATACATACTAAAGCATACTTAAGTAAATAAATTATATTTTAAAAGGCAACTATCAAGACTTATAAAGTTACATGCCATCATAAAATTAAGCAATATTACTATAATGATGTGGTTAGTCATTTTTGAGCATATATGGGAAAATTACCATTTTGCCTTGTCGTAAGTCATTTTGGACCTATTTTGAATAATTTTGTATTATTGGAATTGAACTTTGGACTTTTAAAAATGGAAACTTTGAGTTTTGACACTTTTTGGAAGTTTAAGTTATTGAAAAAGTGAGTTTTTACACCATTTTGATTTTTCTGGTATCGGATCGGGGATCTATCAATTTCATTAGCTTTGAAATGTTAAAAGTGAACTATGAAAAGTTGCATAACTAAATTCGGATTTAAAATGAGACTTTTAAGCCCAAAGTTGTGATTTTAATTATTTCCGGAACCAAAGTTTGACTTTGGTCAACCTTTGGACTTTGGAAGCTCAAATAAGAATTTCGACAGTTTCAATAGTTCCTGAAGGTGAAACTAACGCCAGAAATGGTCTCATCATATTTTTTGAAGTTGCCGAGGGCATATTTTGTATTTTGAGTTTTAAACTAGTTTCATCGAGTCGCATAAGTAAATGTAACGAGGAGGCCTTGAAATCGAGTTTTGATGATTCTGTTGAATCTGAATCACTATTTCTGGTATGGATGCATATCTAGTTTGTGAAATTCTCAGTGCGGATGAGTTTCGAGGGTCCATGTCAAATAGGGAAACTAGACCTGGGTTGCTGATTTTGCTAATATCTGGTGCAAGTACTATTCTTATCCACATTTACGGAGGTCTATATGGGGCTACGCTCCGCGTTCACAGAGATTTGGGCTTGGTTAGGCTCCACATTCGCGGACCAAATCCCCGCGTTCGCAAGAGCATTTCACTGTTTAGTTTTAAAAATCAGAGAGACACTATTTTTACTCCATTTTCGAATTTGTCAAGCTTTTTGGGTGATTTCGAAAGACGTTTTTCAAAGGATTTTGCTGGGTAAGAGTTTTTAACATTATATTAATCAATTTCCATAAGTTTTATCTTGTTTTCGTCCTAAATTTCATGATTTAAATGTCCTAAATTAGGGATTTTTATATTATGATTCCTAAAGTTTAAATATTGATTTCTCACTCGTTTTAAATTCAATTTTAGTGGGATTTTCATCCACGAACTCTATTTTTTGCGTTGAACTCAATTTTAAAGTCAATTTTGAGATTTGAGAACTTTGAATTTTAACCCTAAAATTGACCATTTTGACCCAAAGCCTAATTCATGTCAATATGAGTATCAAAATATACCTCTTGATGCATAGTATCCGAATTTGATAGTGATTGGTCGATTGGAGTATCATTTGGAGGCTTGAGTTGATTGAAAGCTTATCCGTGTGCGATTTTGGCATTGAGGTAGGTTCGGCTAACCTTTTTGGGACTGGATTTGAGTTATTGAGTAAGTTATGTGGTAATTGAAGACATAGATTGATTCATGAGTAGATATTTTGATATGATAGAATTGTGTTGGATGTGTGGACCCGGTTAGATCAAAATTTGAGTAGATTATGATCTTATCTATGATCTTATATTCCTTTGTTGCATTGGTATGCACAGAGTTTGTGTGTTGGACTATTGCATTGGTATGCACATATCTCATATTGCATTAGTATCACTTGAGATTTATAATGCTTGAAACACTCCTACTTACGGCCTGCAACACCTTGAGGTACCTTTGGGATGAGTGAGGCCCGATATTTGTGGGAAACACTTGATCATTAAGATAAATATGTTGATTTGAGACCTAATAATAAATATTGGTGTTAAATGAAGCATCGATTCCTATCCTTTATGGGTCTATGGTGATTATGCATTGGTATCCTTATCATAAAGTCATTATATACCTTTAATTATGATGCAAGCATACATTCACCTCTCCTAGCATTTGTGATACTC
The DNA here is from genome assembly GCA_038996855.1 of Solanum aculeatissimum. Classification (NCBI taxonomy): domain Eukaryota; kingdom Viridiplantae; phylum Streptophyta; class Magnoliopsida; order Solanales; family Solanaceae; genus Solanum; species Solanum aculeatissimum. The sequence continues at coordinate 5,815 of JBCEWC010015608.1, forward strand.
TTGACCACGTTGAGGTGGAAAGACTAAGATTTTGAGACATTGTGGGCCTTTATACTTATTATGGGGACTTGAGAGTCCGGTGGGATATGGAATTGGGGAAGGTTGAGACCTATTAATGATTCGCAGTACTAGAGGAACATTTTGCATACTCCCCCTTCCCCCTTCTAATTCTATGAGAGTTATTCACTAATTATCTTGTCATATTATTGTTATACATATCGACTAGTGGTTTGTACATGAATTTATACTACTTACATTTATTCACCCCTTGATTTATGCTGAGGTAGTAAGATTAGGAGTCGGTACCACTCTTCTTAAGATCTTCGTGTCTATGTTGAGGTAGTAAATGAGGGATCACACCATTGTGACATTCCTTGACCACGCTAAGGTGGTAGGGTTAATATATTGTAACATTCCTTGACCACGCTGAGGTTGTGGGACAAAGGCATTGGGAGACTTCTTGACTATGTTGAGGTTGCAGGGTAGGTATATTGTGATATTCTTTTATCACGCTGAGGTGGCAAGACAGATACATTAGGACATTCCTTGACCACGCTAAGGTAGCAGGGTAGATAAATTGTGAAACCCGTTGACCATACTGAGAAGGAAAGGTGGAGATATTGTAGTACTCAGTTTGACCACACTGAGGTGACAAGGTTGAGAGATTTCATCGTATTATCTGACGAGGCCCTCATATTTTATATTTATATATTATATGTGTATCATACCATTGTATGTTATTGTCATATTGATTTGCCTCTATATACATGATTATGTCGTGTTATAACTCTTTTGTTATAGGTGGTAGGATTCTTTGTTATTACATTCGTGTTCAATTTCTCTTTCCCAGTCGATTGGACCTACTGAGTACATTTTGGTGTATTCACTCCCACTTTGTTTTCTCTCTGCAGATCGAGCACAGGGACTCACACAGGGTAATTGATTCATTCTGGTTAGGATACTCTCTATTTACTCAGATCTTAGCGGTGAGGCTCTGACTCTGAGTCATTGTGGATCCTTGAGATTACTTTCATTATGTCCTATTAGACTTTGTATCAGATATTATAAGACAGTCTTGTACTTTTCATTTGAAACAGTTGTACCACTCTTATGTACTACTTTAGATGCTTTTGTACTCATGACTCCAGTTTTTGAAATTTCTTATATTATGTTGTGGTTGCTTTTGCTTTATTTCATTCTTATTTAGTTACGATTTGATTTTGGATCGTGACAAGTTTGGTATCAGAGCTCTAGGCTCGTTGTGCTCGTGAGTTAAGAGCAGGGTGTCTAGTAGAGTCTTGTATATTGGTATGCAGACGTTCATACCCATCTTTGAGAGGCTACGGTGCATTTGATAGGAAAATAAATCTCAATCTTGATTCCATTCATGCATTTTTTCATGTCAATTGGTTTGGAAGTGTTTAATTTACTCCTTTTGCGCATATGGCGACTACTAGATCCCGACGATATTTGGGAGAGCCTGAGTCAACTGAGTGGCTCCTACCCAGGGTGGAGGCAGAGTTCATGATAGTGCTAAGGGTTAAGGATATGCTAAAGAGGCAGCTCCGCCTAGAGGAGAGAATATCCTGATTATAAGCTAGAGAGACCCTCAGACCCTATTCTACCACCCTCATCTCCAGCTCCTACATCCTCAGTTCAGGAGCTACTCTTGCAGTTATGGGCTAGATTAGGAGGAGCACCTCCAGCCTCAACTATTGTTGATGTACCGAATCCCACAGCGTCGATTGGCCCTTCTATAGCTCCATATGACCCAGACAAAGTTCATGTTGGTCCTTCCTCAGTCCTAGTGGACCCTCATGTGACTTTTACGATTTTGCCTTAGACGTCTTAGTTGGGTTCCGATGCAAAGCTTCAGGGATTGACTATTGGGCTTTCTATTGCACCTCCTAGACTTTTGGTTCCACCACCTACTGGTAGTCTTGCCATGACTACTATAGATCAGAAGAGTTTTGAGTGGTTTATACGATTGGCTCCTCAAAGATTTGATGATACCCCTGGGGATAGAGCTTATGACTTATTATATAAGTGTCAGGATCGGATGTGTAATTTAGCCATCCTTGAGTCACATGGAGTTGCTTATACCTCTTACCAATTGAGCACCCTAACTAAGGAGTGGTGGAGGTCAATTGTGGCTCATAGACCAATTGGATATCCAGCTATGACCTAGGAGCAGTTTATAGAGATGTTCCTAGAGAGGTTCATACCATACAACCTCTGAGACAGTCACCGGGATGAGTTTAACAGACTTCAATAGAGTTCTATGTCAATTTCAGACTATGAGGATAGATTACATACATTGTCTAGATATTCTTTATCTAGTAACCCTACAGAGTTTGTGAGGATTCGACAGTTTGCCAAGGGATTGGAAGGGTATCTTCAAGAGGTTATAGCTTTCTTGGTTTTAGTCGGAGGTTCATTTCAGAGTGTAGTGGATCACGTTCGCTTGATAAAGCGCATCTGACAGGATAGACAAGATGGTGGGAAAAGAGTTTGCCAGCACGTCCAGTTCACTGGACCCCCACCATGAGGTGAAGAGTTATAGAGTCAAGGCTATCAAGGTAGGGCGATTCATGTGGCCATCCCAGTATCTGATAGTGGTGACCGGACTAGGCCTACCCAAACAGGTCATGATAGCTCTTCATGACAGACATCTCAGTAGTGGGAGTGTAGCGCTTGTTATGTTTGTAATGAGGTTGGTCATGTGACCAGGCATTGTCCTCACCATACATCTCCTCCCAGGCCTTCGGATCTCAGTCAACCCATCCAACCCCGGGTATGAGAGGAGGTTGAGGTACAGTGAGAGGTGGAGCTCGCGGAGGCCCACATGCGGATATTACAGGTATGGTTCTATTGTACCACCATTATGTTTCAGTTTTGATTGATTTAAGCTCTACTAATTCTTATGTAGTAGCTTACTTTACTTCGAATCTTGATGTTATGTGTGAGCCCCTTGCTGAGCCTATCTGTGTTTCCACCGCAGTAGGTGAATCATTAATGGTGTGTTGGGGTTGTGTTGTGACTCATATGGGGAGATATACTATCACAAACTTGGTATTGTGGGTATGTGTGATCATTGACATGGATATTACTATGTGATTTGTTATGATAGATTGAGACACTGGTTGTGGCACCTAATTTTACTCTCTTTGATTATGTGAGGATTTCATTGTATCATTCTTATCATGATGTTATGGTACTGTGCACATACTTGAAATGGTATCTTCGATGTTCATTTAGATCATATTGCATTGTACCACCCCCTTGACCTGGATAGGAGGCAAGGGTAAGATTCATGTTTTATAAATCTCCTGACCATGAGCAGGTGGCAAGGATGAGACATTATAATACCCTTGACCATGGGCAGGTGGCAAGGTTGGGAGGCACTTGATGTACGACTTGATGAGATTTCATGCACTGTATTCATATCTCTATTTTATATTACCCTGGAAGGGCAGATGTTGTAGAAAATGCTTTGAGCCGAAAGGCTACCAATATGGAGAGTTTAACATTCTTGAGGGCTGAGGAGAGCCCCTTAGCTTTGGTGGTTCAGTCACTTGCTAGGCAGATGGTTCGTTGGAATAGTTCTTCTCCCCAGAGTATTTGTTTTTGCCTTTGTTGAGGCTAGATTTCCCTTGCCTGATCAAATATGTGCCCATCAGTTTGAGGACCCCAGTTTGTGCTTGATTCGTTACAAAGTATTGAAGGGTAAAGCCAAGGCAGCTAGTATTGATTCTAAGGGATTATTGAGGATAAATGGTAGGGACTGAGTGCCTAAGGAAAGAGATTGGGTGAGATTGATATTAGAAGGAAGCCCATTGTGCTAGATACTTCATACTCCTTAGTGTGGCAAAGATGAACTAGGATCTAAGAACAACAATGTTAGTGGTTCGGGACCTGAGGGTCAGGCTTAGTCCCAGATTTTCTTGGTCATTTGAGATTTTGAGGAGAGTTGGTGAGGTAGCCTATGAGTTGGCTTTACTATCGATATTATCATCAGTGCATCCTATTTTTCATGTTTCCATGCTCCGACGGTCATTCCTTGTGATTCCCTGCGATCTCTTGTGATTTTATTGCATTTAGTTTAGACTTGTCCTTTGAGGAGGAGTGAGTAGCTATGTTGGACAGGTAGGTCCAGAGATTGAGTTCTAAAGATATACCTTCAATAAAGGTTTTGTGGCTACACCATTCTATTGTTGAGACTACCTGGAGTTGGAGTTGGAATCGGACTTGCAGACCAGATATCCCAGCCTTCTTGAGGCTTCGGGCACTTTCCTTTCTTTTATGTTCGAGGACGAACATTATTTTTAATGATGAATGATGTAATGATCTGGTTGATCATTTTTTAGCTTATTTGTGAAAATTACCATATTGTCCTTTTGCAAGTTGCCTTGAGCCTATTTTGAACCATCTGTATTGTTGGAACTGAAATCCAGAGTTTTTAAAATGGAAAATTTGAATTTTGGCACTTTTTGGAAGCTTACGCTATTGAAAAGTGAATTTTTGTACCATTCTAATTTTCTGGTGTCAGATCGGGAATCCGTCGATTTCATTAGCTCCAAAATATTGAAACTGAACTATGAGAAGTTACAGAACTGAATTCAGAGTTAAAATGAGGTTTTTAGGCCTAAAGTTGTGATTTTAGTTGTTTTCAGAACCAAAGTTTGACTTTGATCAACATTCGGATTTTGAAAGCTCGGATCGAAATTCCAACAGTTTCAGTAGTTTTGGATGGTGAAACCAACGCTAGAAATGGTCTCGTCATATTTTTTTCTAAATTTCATGATTTAAATGTTCTAAATTGGGAATTTTTAGACTATGATTTCTAAACTTTAAATGTTGATTTGTCATTCGTTTTAAATCCAATTTTAGTGGGATTTTCACCCACGGACTCTATTATTTATGTAGAACTCAATTTTAAAGTCAATTTTTGAATTTAAGAACTTCATATTTTAACCCTAAAATTGACTATTTTGCCCCTCAGCTTAATTCATGCCGATATGGATATCAAAATGCACCTCTTGATGCGTAGTATATAATATTAATAGTGATTGATCAATTGAAGGATCGTTTGGAGGCTTGAGTTGATTGAAAGCTTGTTCAAGTGAGATTTTGGCATTGAGATAGGTTTGGCTAACCTTTTTTAGATTGGATTTGAGTTATTGAGTATGTTATATGGTAATTGAATATATAAATTGATTCATGAGTAGATGATTTGATATGATAGAATTGTGTTGGATATAGGGACCCGATTATATTGAAATTCGAGCAGATTATGATCATATATGTAAATTGAGTTAAAATCTTGAGATTTGAATTACTTGGACATTATTGTGATATTGTGAGACCTGAGATACATTTAAAAAGGATATGTGGAAACTTGACAAAAATTTATGGGCATATTTTGTGACTTGGGGAGTCTAGATTTGTTGATGATTGATTATAGATGAGGAACAAATGACGGAAGTCTTACTGATGGATTTGTAGTATTAGTCAATGTACTTGACCTAGCCTTTGTAATGCTATGGCTATTGTCCATGTTCATCACCATCTTTTGGGCCATCTCGTACAATACTTATTTGTTGCAGTGGCATGCATATATCTTATATTCCTTTGTTGTGTTGGTATGCACAGAGTTTATGCTTGGACTATTGCATTGGTATGCACATATCTCAAATTGAATTAGTATCACTTGAGATTTATAATGCTTGAAACACTCCTACTTATGGCCTATGATGCCTTGAAGTACCTTTGGGATTCATGTACATACTTTGGGACGAGCGAGGCATGATGTTTGTGGGAAACACTTGATTATTAAGATAAATATGTTGATCTTAGACCTGATAATAAATGTTGGTGTTAAATGAAGCACCTATTTCTATCCTCTATGGGTCTATGATGATTATGCATCGGTATTCTTATCATAAAGTCATTATATACCTTGAATTGCGATGCAAGCATACATTCACCTCTCCTAGCATTTGTGATACCCTTGACCACGTTGAGGTGGCAGGGCTGGGATTTTGAAACATTGTGGGCCTTTATACTCATTGTGGGGACTTGAGAGTCCGATGGGATTGGGAATTGGGGAAGGTTGAGACCTATTAATGATTCGCGGTACTGGATGAACATTTTGCATACTCCCTCTTCCCCTTCTGATTCTATGAAAGTTATTCACTGATTCTCTTGTCATACTGTTGTTATGCATATCGACTAGTGGTTTGTACATGCATCTATACTACTTACATTTATTTCACTCCCTTGATTTACAATAAGGTAGTAAGATCAGGACTTAGTACCACTCTTCTTAAGATCTTTGTGCCTACGCTGAGATAGTAAAGGAGGGATCATACCATTGTGATATTCCTTGACCATGTTGAGGTGGCAGGGTAAATATATTGTAACATTCCTTGACCACGCTGAGGTGGAGGGAAAAAGAAGCATTGGGATGTTCCTTGACCACACTGAGGTGGCAGGGTAGGTACATCATGACATTCTTTGGACACGCTGTGGTGGTAGAGCAGATATATTAGGACATTCCTTGACGATGCTGAAGTGGCAGGGTAGATACATTGTGAAACCCCTTGACCACGTTGAGGAGGCAAGGTGGAGATGTTGTAGTACTTCGTTTGACCATGCTGAGGTGACAAGGTTGAGAGATTTTATCATATGATCTGACGAGGCCGTCATATTTTACATTCATGTATTATATGTGTATTACACCATTGTATGTTATTGTCATATTGATTTGTCTTTATATATATGATTATGTCACATTCTAAACCCTTTGTTGTGGGTGGTAGGATTTTTTGTTATTACATTCATGTTCGATTTCTCTTACCCAGTTAGTTGAACCTACTAGGTACATTTTGGTGTACTCATTCCTACTTTGTTTCCTCTCTGCAGATCGAGCACAAGGACTCACACAGGGTAGTTGATTCATTCTAGTTGGGATACTCTCTATTTACTCAGATTTTAGCGGTGAGGCTCAGACTCCAAGTCATCGTGGATCCTTGAGATTACTTTCATTGTGTCCTCTCAGACTTCATATCAGATATTATGAGACAGTCTTGTACTTTTCATTTGAGACAGTTGTACCACTCTTATGTACTACTTTAGATGCTCTTGTACTCATGTCTCTAGGTTTTGGATTTCTTATGCTATGTTGTGGTTGCTTCCGCTTTATTTTGTTCTTCTTTAGTTGCGATCCAATTTTGGGTCGTGACAAATACTTACAAAAACATAAGAAGAATATTTTCTTAGTTACGATAAATATGACATCTTTTTTGCAAAATAATAATAAATTGAATAAAGATAGCGATATGACATATAATAAATTATGTCAATAATAATAATTTGTTAATAAGAAATAAAATTAAAAGCGGGATTGGTGGTGAAATGTCTTCTTTGGATAAATCCTTGAATAAATAACATTTTAGTAGTATTAAAATTTTGGTATTGATTTATTGTGTCATTCTAATTTATTCAAATCTATTTAGTAGTTATGAAAAAAGGAAGTTATACTTAATGATTTAAATTAATACTTAAAAATAAGGGAAAGTTACACAAATCACATTGTGTAAATGGGAAATTTCAATTTGTCCCCACTTTTTTCATAATTATCAAAATCCCTTGGAAATTGTTACTTTTTGATACTCTTGAATAAGCTGGTGATACATTTAAACTGCAACATCTTTCTTCATAAATTAGATAAAATAATAAAAGATTTGGCCTTTTTCAAGAAAAAATCCTTCGTATTCTTGCTGAAAAATAGGAATTTATTCTTTCA
>JBCEWC010015609.1:0-13621 GCA_038996855.1 Solanum aculeatissimum
CTTCTCTTACCCAATGAGGGGTCGCATTGGGACAAGTTCATGTTGTAGCTCACATGGATTTGTGATGTCGGTTATGGCTCCATCCCCAATCTATATGAGCATTATGGCATGGCATGCATCATGACTCACATGACATATTGTATATATATATATATATTGTCACTTCCTATATTCATTTATATATATGTGCCCTTGTCATGTAGGTTGTCATAGGCTTAAGTACATATTCATTTGCATGGCCGCATACTTAGTGCTTAATTGTGCTAACCCATATTTCTATCTACATGTTCTTACCATGTAGGTGTCGGCGACGACTTCTACATTCCACCAAATGACGTGTGATCATTCTTGAAGACTTGCAATAATGGTGAGCCCTTCTGTTCAAGGGCAATAGCCATTTTCATTCTACCTAGTTTATTTTGTTGTTCATTTTCATTTATGTATTGAGGGTGATTCTCAAACTATATCGAGGCCCCATTTCATCTATGTAGAGGCTTATGGGCAAACTCTAAACTCTTGTAGTCCGACTCGAATGTTGAATGTTATGTTTATGAAAGCTTTGTTTATTAGACTTAATTATGAGTATTGTCATATATTATTCTTATGATATGAATGTTGGGGATTTGAATGACTATGTTCTTATGTGGTAAGTTCCATAATCCCGGTATGCCCCCATAGTTGAATTCCTTTTTCCTATTTCTCTTAGGGATTATTGTTATGTGTTACGTGAAATCATGTTATCTCATTCCCGAAAATGTCCCCATAGTTTGAATCCCAAGTCCCTAATTCCCTAGAATTTATATGTTATGTGTTTATTTTCTGCGTTTCCGAACCGATCATAAGTGTAATGATGCTATGATGGGGTTATCGAGGACTTTCGGGTTCTCCTTCGCCATGTCATATCTAGGCCCCTATCTGGGTCGTGACAACCATGAACCCTAATCTAAGGGGTTGTATCTCTAGCTGGAGGAGCTTGATCCTTTACTGGTGCTATTGAGTAGGAATAGTGTGGCCCCGCATGAGTTTGATGAGGGCAATACCTAAGCATATGGTCTAGAGTGTCACATCAATAATATGACCTCAGGCAAGAGAAGTGTTAAGAAGATAGTAGCAGAATATCGTAATTGTGATGTACTGTCAAAATACAACACTTTTGATGCTTAAAACTTGGAATTTTGTGTGTTCTCAAAATGATATTAGTAGATTTGATGTGTTTTTATGTTTGTTTTCCAGGATTACGGGCTGACATGGTTTTTGGGAAAATTATGCTGATATAGAAATTTTTAAAGATCCATGGAACCCTTTACAAGTCATGGAATAGTTCGTGAGACGTAGAAATGGTTTCGTAGAAATTTCTAATGAAGGTTGATTTTTTGAATAAGACTCTACGAGTATGCAGATGAGTCGTAGAACAATCCATGAGTTATAGAGTTGAAGTCTTACCCTAAGTATCAGAAAGTTGAGATGTGCAGAAAATCCATAAGACAAAACCCTTCATGGGCCGTAGAATCTTATATGGCCTGTAAATGGGTCTCATGGAAGACCACTTCGGGTTGCAGTTAAAGTTAATGAAACCCTGACATACGAGCCGTGGAACATAGTATGAGTGGTAGACTTGCCCGTGGAGTGTGCTGACACAGACTTTTCAGTGTCATAGACTATGGACCATTCCCTATTTCTTTTCTGTGTTTCTTGCCACGAACATGTGGCTTGTTCCTATTTCTTTCAATGTTTCTTGTCACGGACATGTGGCCCATTCCCTATTTCTTTTCAGTGTTTCTTGCCACAAACATGTGGCTTGTTCCTATTTCTTTCAGTGTTTCTTGTCACGGACATGTGGCCCATTCCCTATTTCTTGTCAATATTTCATCAATGGAACTCTATCAAAAATGCATATCAAGACACAATCATATGATACAATAATGTAAAGCGCATGAAAGATTCCACATTATAACATATACATCAATTCAAGTCAAATATCACAACATACAATACATAATGATGATTTGTTCCAAGCTTATAGTTTGTTCTTGTAACGACCTGAAATTTTTTGAAAACTCCTTATTTTTAATCTTGTATGATGTTATACTGGTCATGACTGAGTTTTGGTAGCCACGGGTTGAGTTTAAGTGGCCTAACGCAAAATGGATCATTTGGTGGCCTAGAGAGGTCGTTTGAATAGTACAGTTTGAGCTAGAATAACTTTTGATGCGAGTTGAAGCATGCTGTCTTCTACATATAAATTTTAATCTCTTTGAGTTTGCTTCGCAACGCAACTGGTTTCACTAGATTCGGAGTTCAGATGAGAAAGTTATGGCCTAAACAGTGGGACTGCCTGAAATTCGTAAGACATTGGAGATAGGCCCATAAAAGGGCCCAAGGCAAGGGAAACGGATTGTGAGACTTGGAAAGGTCCATTTGGGGGTACGTTCCATGGTCCATTGAGTTGGGGGTGGCCACTAACCACCCCAAAACACAAGTCATGGCCCACGGACCACCCCACGGTCCATGAGCCTTTGAACGGTTCATCAAGTGGGCCAGAAGCTTTTCTTGAGTTGGGAGTTGATTATTGGGCCAGGTTTGGCTCCACAGACTAGTACACGGTTCATGAATGCTCCCATCAAGTGGTCTAGAAAGACCTCCAAGAGTTCGTATTGAAATTTTGGTTGAGTGTCCTTTGATGGTGCAGTTGACGGTCCGTGTGGCAGGTTCACAGGCACAGTAGCTCCACCTTTGACTCTTCTTGGAAATTAAAAGCCTGTTTCATTAATGGTAATTTCATGATTTAATAATTCCCTAAGCCCCTTCAAGGTATCTTAAGGTCTCCTAAACCCCTAAATCAAGACCCAAACACTCATTCATCTATTCTAAGCCTCCTCCAAACACTTTGAGAATTTTAAAATCCTCTTGACCTCCATTGAAGAAACCTTGAAGAAATTGGGGAAGACGACCTTTACTAAGTTTTACCTTGCAATTCCTTTGGTGAAATTAAGGTATGTGGGTGTTGATTCAAAGATCCTCTTTCATCCTTGAAGACCCAAGAACCCTAACCTTTTAAATTAGATTTTAAGCTTTCAATTAAGTTATGGGTTCTTCAATTATGGTTGTAGACTAGTGTTGGGAATTGTGTGTTGTAGCTTTTAGGTGATTTAAACATGTTTTTAAGCTTGAATTATGGAAATCCTTGATGAATCAAAGTGCATGTCCCTTTCATGATTTTATTAAGCATGGGTAACTTGCATTATGACTTATTTATGGATTTCTACATGATTTATGGTGAATTATCTTTCAAAATAAGAAATTAAGCTTGACTTCCATTACCTATGTTCTTGATCCTTATTCATGGCATGTGCATGGTTATTGTTATGATTGAAACTATTGATAAACTCATGTTTTGAATGTTATGATAAGATTTATGATCACATAGTCTCCTTGCCATGGCTTTTTGAGCATATTGGGTACTTGCACCATATTGACATGTCTTGAATGTTTGATATGACAAGCTAATTTAGATGAGCTACTCTTATTGCATTGATATGGAATGATCATGAAATGTTTTGGAAACTCTTGTTGGCTTTTGGCCTAAGCAGGGACATGACTCTTGTACAATGGTCTTGATTTAACTAATGATGCATGATTTGAAAGAATGTAAGTTTCCTGTTTAAATGTTACATGTATACATATGTATTCGCGTGGTATGACACTTAGCACCGAGGGATTGGGTGGCAAAATCGGGTTATCTATAAGGCCCCACCCATTCCGTCAAACCATGTGCCACCATGTGTTTTTAAATCCCTAGATAGGGGTTTCCATGTCATGCTATCCCTTGTTTCAAGAGTGTCTTGGGTACTACTTGGCAAGTAGTCCGGATCTGAGTAGTGGCTCATTTGGGTCTTCCATGTTGTCGGTTGAGGTTACATCCCCGCTATAAATGATCATAGGCTTGCATCTCATGTATCATGGCATAGCATATTGTTATATTACTCTTTGGTTATGTGCACTCGTTCGTATCACTTGTCCCCTTGACATGTTGCTTAGTAATACTATATTTGTCATATGCATTGCATGCCCATATACTTAGTGCTTAATTATGCTAACCTATATTCTTGTCTACATGTTTTAACCATGTAGAGACTGTAGACGATCTTTACATTCTATCGGACGACACTTGATCACTTGTTGAAGATTTGCTAGTGGTGAGCTCTTTTGTTCAAGGGCAATAACCACCATCTATTCTAGCTTTTATGTTATGTTGTTTACTTTCTTATGTCTTGAGGGTGATCCTGAAACTTGTCTAGGCCTCGCTCATCTATGTAGAGGCATTGTTGGTCCATTCTAGACTCTTGAACGGTTGGCTTATATATTGAATATTTTGGTTATGTAAGACTATGCTTATTTAGCTTTGTTTATGATAATTCTCCCTTATTGTGCTCATGATATGGATGTTGGGAATCTTGATTGACTAGGTGATTATGTGGAACATCCCATAATCCCGGTGTTCCCCCATAGTGGAATCCTATTTCCCTTACCCTTAGAGATTATTGCTATGTGCTATGTGTATGCATATTTGTCCCCTTCCTGATATTGTCCCCATAGCTTGAGTCCCAAGCCCCAAATCCCTTAGAGCTTTTCTGTTATGTGTTTTGCTTCCGCATTTTTAAACGGATTATGTGTGTAATGATTCTATGATGGCTTGATCGAGAGCTTTTGAGTTCTTCTTCGCCATGTCACATCTATTCCCACCTATCCGGGTCGTGACAAAGATGGTATCAGAGCCCTAGGTTTGTAATGTTCCTTGGATTCCAACATACCGCTTCGATTAGAGTCTTGTTCATGGGTGTGATGTGCTCCATGTCTATGAACAAGAGGCTATGATGACATTCTAGGAATTGCCTTATTTCATTTCTTCCTTATGTCGTGACATGAGATCTTATGATAAGTCTCTAAACTTTGGTTATTGTCGTTCTTTCAGAAAATTCCTCCAAGAAGAGCTCTCCTTCCCCGTCCGGCTCCGGAAGTTGATGTAATGGATCCTCGGGAACCGATTAAGGAACAAGTATCCCATGCTGAATTCTGAAATGTTGTCTCCATGTTGACCTAAGATATGGCCAACCAAGCTCGGCCCATCAACCCGGCCAATGTCACTACTCCGGCTTCTAGTGTGGAATGGTCAATGGCTCATGGAAAGGGTGAATGATGTGAAAGTCGGTTGGGAGGAGATTAAGATGGCCTTTCTTGATCTGTTCTTCCCACTTGAGCTTTGGGAAGCAAAGATGATCGAATTTATCAACCTTTGTCAAGGCTCCATGACCGTGATGGACTATGCCCTCAAGTTCACCAAACTCTCCAAGTATGCTCCTACACTTGTTTCGGATCGTCGTGCAAGGATGCACAAGTTCATATCGGGTATATCAGTTTTGGTTGTGAAAGAGTGTCAGACGATAATGCTCATTAAAGAAATGGATATATAGAGGCTCATGACCTATGCTGAACAAATTGAGGGTGAAAAGATGAAGGATAAAAGGGTGCATGAGGCAAAGAGGGCTCGATTTGATGGTGGGTTCCCAAATGTAAAGGCCGGTGGATTTGGCCATTTCCAACAAGGCCAAGGGTCCAATGTGAAACTTGCTACTAAGGTACCTCCTCCTAAGGCACAAGTTTTGGACGGTCCTTGGGTTCCTCGTTGTTCTTATTGTTGTCAAAATCATTTGGGGGTATGTAGACAAGTCACGGGTGCTTGCTTCGGGTGTGGTAGCTTGCACCATGAGATTTCAAATTTCCCAAAGAATGTGAAAAAGGACCACGTTTCTCCCAATGGTCAAGGGCCACCAAAGGCTCTGGTTGGTGGTTCCCCGAGGAACAACCAGTTTTATGCTCTTCATGCCCGTTAAGAAGTGGAGGAAGCTCCGGATTTCGTCATGAGTCTGTTAAAAATCTTTAACTTTGATACATATGCTTTACTTGATCCGGGTACAAATTTATCATTTGTGACTCCTTTGTTGGCTACTAAATTTGGTGTCTGTTTTGAAACTTTGAGGGAGCCTTATTTCATGTATACTCACGTGGGTGACTCTATTGTGGCCTGGAAGGTGTATAGGAGTTGTCCCGTGTCGGTTTTGCATAAGGTGTTTCTTGGTGATCTTGTTGAACTTGAAATATATGATTTTGATGTCATCCTTGGGATTGATTAGTTGCATGTATCATATGTCTCTATTGATTGTAGAACTAGGCGGGTTAAGTTTTAAGTCCCTAATGATCGTATTTGAGTGGAAAGGTGGAAATTCCATAGTGAAGGGTAGGTTTATTTCCTATCTTAAGGCTCGAACAATGATTGGGAAAGGTTGTATCTATGAAATAGTTTGGGTTAGTGATATGGAAGGAGAATCTCCTAGGCTTGAATCGGTGTCGGTAGTGAGAGAGTTTCCTGATGTGTTTCCGGAAGAATTGTCCGGCATCTCTCTCGATAGAGAGGTGGATTTTGGTATAGACCTTCTCCCAGATACTCAACCCATTTTGATTCTGCCGTATCGTAGGGCTCCAGCGGAGTTAAAGGAGTTGAAAGACCAATTGAAGGATTTTTTGGAAAAGGGGTATATTAGGCCTAGCATTTCTCCTTGGGGTGCTCCGGTGTTGTTTTTGAGGAAAAAGGATGGGTCTCTTTTGATGTGTATTGACTATAGGAAATTGAACAAGGTGACCGTTAAGAATAGGTACCTATTGCCTAGGATTGATGATTTTTTTGACCAACTTCAAGGGGCTACTCATTTCTTCAAAATAGATCTCTGTTTGGGTTATCATCAATTGAAAGTGAGGGAATGTGATATTCCCAAGACGGTTTTCTGTACTCGTTATGGTCATTTCGAATTTATGGTAATGTCATTTGGGTTGACTAATGCTCCGACGGTGTTTATGGATCTCATAAATAGGGTGTTCAAGCCATTCCTTGATACTTTTGTTGTGGTCTTCATTGATGATATTTTGATTTATTCCCGTAGTGAGCAAGAGCATATGGGTCACTTGAGGTTGGCTCTCCAAACTTTGAGGGAAAAGAAATTGTATGCAAAATTTAGAAAATGTAAGTTTTGGTTGGGTGAAGTTGTCGTTCTTGGTCATGTGGTGTCCGGTGATGGAATCAAGGTTGATCCTAAGAAAACCAAGGCGGTTAAGGATTGGCCTAGACCTTTGACTCCTTAGGATATTCATAGATTCCTTGGTTTGGCCGGTTACTATAGAAGGTTTGTTGAAGGGATTTCATCTATAGCAACTCCATTGACCAAATTGACTTAAAAGAAAGCCAATTTTGTGTGGTATAGTGAATGTGAGAAAAGCTTCCAAACTTTGAAGGATCGACTTACATCGGCTCCAGTTTTGACTTTACCAAATGGTTTAGATGGTTTTGTGGTGTATTGTGATGCATCCCGTGTTGGTTTTGGTTGTGTGCTTGTACAACATGGTAAGATGATAGCCTATGTTTCCAGACAATTGAAGGTGCATGAATAAAATTATCCGACTCATGATCTTGAATTAGCGGCAATGTTGTTTGCTTTGAAAATTTGGCGTCATTATTTATATGGGGTTCATGTGGATGTGTTCACCGACCATAAGAGCTTGCAATATGTGTTCACTCAAAGGGATCTTAATTTGAGGAAAAGGAGATGGTTGGAACTTCTTAAGGATTATGACATGAGTGTGCTTTATCATCTCGGCAAGGCCAATGTTGTGCTGGATGCTCTTAGTAGACTTTTTATGGGCAGTGTAGCACATGTGGATGAGGAAAAGAGAGAGGTAGCAAAAGATGTGCACCAATTGGCTAGGTTGGGGGTGAAATTGTCCGAATCCAAAAATGGTGGTATCTTTGTGCAAGGTGGATCCGAATCTTTCTTGGTAGTTGATGTTAAGGCTAAGCAAGATTTAGATCCTTCTTTGGTAGAATTAAAAAGTTTAGTTGCCAATGGTAAGATTGAGGTTTTCTCCCAAGGGGGAGATAGTGTAGTTCGGTACCAAGACCGGTTGTGTGTTCCTGATGTTGATGGCTTGAGAGAGACTATTATGAAAGATGCTCACAATTCACAATATTCTATTCATCCGGGATCTTCCAAACTGTATCAAGATTTGAAAGGGTTGTATTGGTAGCATGGTATGAAAAGAGATGTGGTTAAATTTGTGTCGGAATGTCCCAATTGTCAAAAAGTGAAAGTAGAACATCAAAGGCCCGGTGGATTGACTCAAGATATTGAGATTCCTACTTGGAAGTGGGATGATGTAAATATGGATTTTGTTGTTGAGTTACCCCGTACTAGAAGGCAAATTGATTATATATGGGTTGTGGTTGATAGAATGAAAAAGTCGGCTCACTTCCTACTTGTCAAGAATACCTATAGTGCCGAAGAGTATGCCAAGGCATATATTCGAGAATTGGTAAGGTTGTATGGTGTGCTAAGGTCTATTATTTTGGATCGTGGTACCCAATTTACTTCTCATTTTTGGAGGTCCATTCAAAAAGGACTTGGTACTAAGGTTAAGTTGAGCACCGCATTTCATCCTCAAACCGATGGACAAGCCGAGAGGATAATTCAAACATTGGAGGATATGTTGAGGCCTTGTGTGTTGGAATTTAAGGAAAATTGGGATGATCACTTTCCTCTCATTGAGTTTGCTTACAATAATAGTTTCCATGCTAGCATCCGTATTGCTCCTTTTGAGGCTTTGTATGTAGAAGATGTCGGTCTCCGGTAGGTTGGTTTGAATTTTGTGAGGCTTCCTTGATAGGCCTGGATTTGGTTAGTGAAGCTATTGAGAAGATGAAGTTGATTTGGGAAAGTTGAAGACGACTCAAAGTCGTCAAAAGTCTTATGCGGATTTGAGAAAGAGAGACCTTGAATTTCATAATGGTGATTGAGTGTATGTGAAGGTCTCTCCTATGAAGGGCATAATGTGCTTCGGCAAGAAGGGCATATTGAGCCCAAGGTACGTTGGACCTTATGAGATTGTGTAGCGGATTGGCAATATAGCCTATAAGTTGGACTTACCTTTTGATATGAGCCCTATTCATCCGGTTTTCCATGTGTCTATGTTGAGGAAGTTGGTTGGTGACCCCAAGGACATTACATCTTTGGAGGATGTGACTATTGAGGAGAACTTCACTTTTGAGGAAGTACCGACTAAGGTTTTGGATAGACAAGTGAAGCAACTTCGCAATAAGGAGGTGGCTTCAGTTAAGGTACTTTGGAGTAATCAAGATGTGGAGAGTGCAACGTGGGAAGAGGAGTTGGAAATGAAGGAGTGATATCCTTACCTCTTCAAATCTACTCAAGCCTAAGGTACTAGGTTCTATCCTTTAACTTGTCCTAATTCTTTGTTTCATGAGTTTCATGACATTTCATGCATTCATGAGCATGAAAATGATTTAAATGATGTTTTGACATTAATTTTGAAATATGTTTGAGTTAATGCATGGTCCCTTGATCTATTGGTAAGCATGTCTCTTTTTTTGTGTTTGATGTCCTCAAGCCCTAGTCTTAGCTCATTCGAGAACGAATGTTCCCAAGGGGGATATGATGTAACGACCCAAAATTTTTTGAAAACTCCTTATGGTTTTTCTTTTATGATGGTATACTGGTCATGGTTGACTTTTGGTCGCCATGGGTTGAGTTTAAGTGGCCAAACGCAAAATGGATCATTTGGTTGCCTAGAGAGGCCATTTGAACAGTTGAATTTGAGCTAGCATAACTTTTTATGCGGGTTGAAGAGTGTGGATTTCTAAGTATCAAATTGAAGCTCTTTGAGTTAGATTCGCAACACAACTAGTTTCACTCGATTCAGAGTTCGAATGAGAAAGTTATGGCCTAAACAGTGGGACTGCCTAAAACTCGGAAGACATTGGAGATAGGCCCTGAAAAGGGCCCAAGGCAAGGAACACGGACTGTGAGACTAGGATAGGCCCTAAAAAGGGCCCAAGGCAAAGGACACGAACCGTGACACTAGGAACGGTCTGGTTGGGGGTCCATTCCATGGTCCAGTGAGTTGGGGGTAGCCAGGAACCACCCCAAAACACAAGTCATGGCCCACGGACCACCCCACGGTCCGTAAGCCTTTGAACGGTTCGTCATGTGGGGCAGAAGTTTAAATTGAGTTGGGAGTTGATTCTTCGTCCAAGTGTGGCTCCACAGACCAGTACACGATCCGTGTGAAGCCACACGATCCGTAAATCCTCCCATCAAGTGGTCCAGAAAGTCCTCCGAGAGTTCGCATTGAAATTATTGCAGAGTGTCGTTTGATGGTGCAGTTGACGGTCCATGTGGCAGGTTCACGGTCACTGTATCTCCACCATTTGACTCTTTTTGAAATTAAAAGTCCATTTCATTAATTGTAATTTCGTGATTTAATAATTTCCTATGCCCCTTTAAGGTATCCTAAAGTCTCCTAAACCCCTAAATCAAGATCCAAACCCTCATTCATCTATTCTAAGCCTCCTCCAAACACTTTGAGAATTCTAAAATCCTCTTGACCTCCATTGAAGAAACCTTGAAGAAATTGGGGAAGATGACCTTGACTAAGTTTGACCTTGCAATTCCTTTGGTGAAATTAAGGTATGTGGGTGTTGATTCAAGGATCCTCTTTTATCCTTGAAGACCCAAGAACCCTAACCTTTTAAATTTGATTTTAAGCTTTCAATTAAGTTATGGGTTCTTCAACTATGGTTGTAGACTAGTGTTGGGAATTATGTGTTGTAGTTTTTTGGTGATTTAAACATGTTTGTAAGCTTGAATTCATGAATGTTCATGGAAACCCTTGATGAATCAAAGTGCATGTCCCTTTCATGATTTTATTAAGCATGGGTAACTTGCATTATGACTTATTTATGTATTGCTACATGATTTATGGTGAATTATCTTTCAAAATGAGAAATTAAGCGTGAATTCCATTACCCATGTTTTTTATCCTCATTCATGGCATGTGCATGGTTATTGCTATGATTGAAACTCTTGATAAACTCATGTTTTGAATGTTATGATAATACTTGTGATCACATAGTCTCCTTGCCATGTCTCTTTGAGCATATTGGGTGCTTGCACCATATTGACATGTCTTGAATGCTTGATATGAAAAGCTAATGTAGATGAGCTACTCTTATTGCATTGATATGGAATGATCATGAAATGTTTTGGAAACTTTTGTTGGCTATTGGCCTAATCATGGACATGACTATTGTACAATGGTCTTGATTTAACTAATGATGCATGATTTGAAAGAATGTAAGTTTCCCGTTTAAATGTTCCATGTATGTATACGTATTCCCGTTGGATGAGACTTAGCACCGAGAGATTGGGTGGCAAAAGCGGGTTATATCTAAGGCCCCGCCCATTCCGTTAAACTATGTTCCACCATGGGTTTTTAAATCCCTAGACAGGGGTTCCTATGTCATGCTATCCCTTGTTTCAAGGGTGTCTTGGATACTACTTGGCAAGTAGTCCAGATCCGGGTAGTGGCTCCTTCAAGTCTTCCATGTTGTCGGTTGAGGTTACATCCCCGCTATATATGATCATAGGCTTGCATCTCATGCATCATGGCATAGCATATTGTTATATTACTCTTTGTCTACGTGTACTCTTTCGTATCACTTGTCCCCTTGACATGTTGTTATGTCATACTATACTTGTCATATGTGTTGCATGCCCGCATACTTAGTGCTTAATTGTGCTAACCCATATTCTTTTCTACATGTTCTAACCATTTAGGGACCGGAGACGATCTTTACATTCTACCGGACAATGCTTGATCACTTGTTAAAGACTTTCTAGTGGTGAACCTATTTGTTCAAGGGCAATAGCCACCGTCTATTCTAGCTTTTATGTTATGTTGTTTACCTTCTTATTTCTTGAGGGTGAGCCTCAGATTTTTCGATGCCCCACTCATCTATATAGAGGCATTGTTGGACCATTCTAGACTCTTCCACGGTTGGCTTATATGTTGAATATTTTGATTATGTAAGACTATGCTTATTTAGCTTTGTTTATGATAATGCTCCCTTATTGTGCTCATGATATGGATGTTGGGAATCTTAATTGACTAGGTGGTTATGTGGAACGTCCCATAATCCCGGTGTGCCCCCATTGTGGAATCCTATTTCCCTTACCCTTAGAGATTATTTCTATGTGCTATGTGTATGCATGTTTGTCCCCTTCCCGATATTGTCCCGATAGCTTGAGTCCAAAGTCCCAAATCCCTTAGAGCTTATGTGTTATGTGTTTAGATTCCGCGTTTTTGAACCGATGATGTGTGTAATGATGCTATGATGGCTTGATCGAGAGCTTTCAGGTTCTCCTTCACCATGTCATGTCTAGGCCCCCCTCTCCGGGTCGTGACAGTTCTCTAACCCCACACGTGAAACTCAATAATAATATATCTAATATTTTCCATGAGTAAGCATAACATGATCCATATTTTCATATTTTTATATCAAAATGGATTCTCAATATCAAATCACAAGTCTATAAATATCTATCACTAACACTCTGTTTCTCGCAATAAAGGCAATTCACAATTAAATCAAATTCTTTCAATTCACCATGTTCAACTTAGCGGACAACAATTACCCAATAATTTCAAGTCACAAGTAAAGGAAACCTAGTGTTCAAGTAAGCTTAACAAGGTTTAGGAATTGACTTGCCTCAAATAATAGCCAAATAAAGCAACAATCAAAGTTTTTCCCTCCGAATTCGCATAAACAATGTCACAATCTAGTCAAATATAAATTCATAATGTAACAACCCGAAAATTTTCAAAATCTACTTATGGTTGGCATTCTATGATGTACTATAAGCCATGGTTGAGTTTTGGTTGCCACGGGTTGAGTTTAAGTGGTCGAATGCAAATTGGGCTAGTAAGTGGCCTAGAGGGAAAGTTTCAGTAGTGTATTTAAAACAGTCATAACTTTTTCTGTGGGATGAACCATGTAATCTACCAAATATTAAATTGAATCTCTTTAAGTTATCTTTGTAACCCAAGTGGTTTCACTTAATTTGGATATCGGATGAGGGAGATATGGCCCAAACAGTGAGACTGTCTGAAATTCGGAAGCCATTGGATATAGGCTCAGAAAAATGGCCAAGGACATTTGCACGAAACGTGAAACTTCGCACGGTCCATCAAGGGTCCCGTGAGGTGTCATAGTGAGCTTGGGGTGGCCTGGAACCACCCTAAGCTAAGTCCAAACTCACGAAGCCTAGAATGGCTCGTGTGAGTTTTGACGAACTGTTTACTGCCTCATGGAATGAGAAAGTGGCTATGCCAAGGTTTGGCTTATGAATTTTTCTCTAAGGATGGCTGCACGGTGCCTTGAATGAGACGTCTCACCTTGAATGGACCGTTTGGGGGTTCGTGAAGTGTAACAGAAAGTCCTCGAAACGTTCGCGGAAAACTTTGGCTAAGTACATTTAGACGGTTACTTGAATGGACCATGAGTCAACTTGACGGCACTGTAGCTGTCGTTTGGGTGCTGTGTTTAGTGAAAAGTTCCAGTTTATTAATGGTATTTTCGTGACTTAACATTTTCCTAAGCCCCCTTTTGGTCCCTTAAGGTATCCTAAACCCCTAAATCATCCCCTAAACCCTCATTCAT
>JBCEWC010015610.1:0-13621 GCA_038996855.1 Solanum aculeatissimum
GCATTTCATGCATCATGATTATCATGGCATATTGTTATATTGTCCCTTCTTATATTTCCTTCTATGTATGTGCCCTTTCCATGTAGGTTGTTATAGGTCCATGTGCATATACATTTGCATGCCCACATACTTAGTGTTTTATTGTGCTAACCCATACTCTTGTCTACATGTTCTAACCATGTAGGTGTCGGCGACAATCTCTATCTACCCTTGCACGACGAGTGATCATCTTGAAGCCTATTGCTTGTGGTGAGCCCTTTTGTTCAAGGGCGATAGCCACTTTCTATCTAGCTAGTATTGCTTTTACTTTCTTTACTTATGTATTGTCGAGGCCCCGTTCATCTTATGTAGAGGCTTGTTGGACAAACTATACTCTTACACGTTGTATTACGCTATTTTTGGTTGTATGACTATTGGAATTATGCTATGGATATGATGTTCCTATTATGCTTATGCTTATGTTCATACTTATGCTTATGCTTATGTTCATACTTATGCTTATGTTTATGTTCATACTTATGCTTATGCTTATGTTCATACTTATGCTTATGCTTATGTTGATGGGATTGTGAATGTTGGAAATGTGCTTATATGGAAAGTCCCATAACCCCTGTGCGCCCCCATAGCTTGAATCCCTACTTACCCGCCCCTTAGAAATACTTGTTAGGTGCTATGTGATTCATGCTCATCCCATTCCTGGCAACATCCCCATAGCTTGAGTTCAAAGCCCCATTTCCCTTAGAACTTATGTGTTATGTGCTTACTTCCACGCTTCCGAACTGATGATGTGTGTGATGATGCTATGATGGCTTAATCGAGGACTTTCGGATCCTCTTTTTCCATGTCACACTAGGCCCCGTATCCGGGTCGTGACAATAGTCCTTCCTAAACTAGCAATCAGTCAACAGTTAAGATCAAGTATAGTTGCTTTATCATGCTGCCAATTTTGTAGGGAGTAGCCCATACGTACAGGTTCTGCCTATTTTCAAAGAGCTTCCTCACCATCCAACTTGCCTGTTGTGGAAACTTTGCAACTTGTTGCTCCTTCGCTTGCTCAAATAACTGACCTTTAATGTAATTTTTGTGAATCCATTTGATCCACAATTCGTCAGCCTTGTGTTCTTTTGGAGATAGCTGATTTGTTCCATAGTTTCAAATTCATCAACCCTGGGCCTCCTATAGATTTAGAAGTACAAACTTTATCCCAGGATATCAATGCTTTCTTGGTTATAGTATTAGTAATTGACCAGATATAACTTCTACAAAAAGTTTCAAATTGCTTGAATTACTTTAGAGGATGATACAAAAAATTGTGCCCAGTAAGCTTGGATGTCAAATAACACAGTTTGGACAAGTTATACTTTCCCTGCATAATATAGTGTTTTGGCAGTTCAAGAAGTAATCCTAGCCACCATTGTGTTAATCAGAGGTTTCCAGATATTTGTGCTAGGTTAAGGAATTCTCAAGTATTTAAAGGGAAACTCTTCCTTTGTGTATCCCAGGTGTGGTAAGATAAGAGCCTGAATATTCTGATGGACACCACTTGCAGTCTTTTCTTTTTCTTTGTACACATGAGAATTGCTCTCATATCTACCTCTTCGGCCTTTTGGATCACTCGAATTGCTTTCTTCCCTTTATGTTGAGTTGCTATGTTTTCCTTGCTTAATTTTGTGCTATCTTTTAGATTGTTTATTTGTATTTATCTCTGAATATTTCTCTATTTTGAAAAGCTATTCAACTCCATTTTATAATTAAAAACTCACTCAATTCTTATCATTTCACCTACAAAATCATGTTGATTGTGTGATCCCAAAAAATATTAGCCTATATAATGAGTTCATAACTTATTATAAGGGCAGATTTTGAAAGAGAGAGACAAATAATATTTTTTTCAAAAGTTTTCTCCATGGTTAAATCATTTTATTTTATAAAATAAAGAAGGGATAATAACTATTTTGGTCCTTAACAGCTTGTTTCGAGGATGATTTTCCATGGTATGGTTGGTAAGAGAACCATGTTTATTTTTGTTGTTTCTTTAATGACATAGTATAGTATGGTTCTATTATATTTCCTGGTTTTGTAACCATGAAAACCCTCAATTTTTGCAACCACCAATTTGGTGGTATACCATTGTTAATTTACTTTTTTCAATTATACTTTTAATTTTAAATAATCCTCATTTACCCTTTATTTTTTAATTAAATATTATCCTAATATATTTACTGCTTTTGCAGTTGTATTACTCGTTCTCCTCGGTATCAACTTTTGAAACTTCTCTTCACCTCTAGTCTTCTTTCTCAAGTGAATATGTTGTATGGTTTTTTTCATTTCTCTTATTTCGCATAAATTAAGTTACTTCAGCTTTGGGCTATAAGTTTATATAATTGGCTACTATTTTTAGTTATTACTTTTATTAAAAAAAAAGTTTTACTCAAAAGTATATGATAAATTTAATATTTATAATGATTAAGAGCATTCTTGTAAATTTATTAGTTACGATACAATATCATATCGTCAAACCAAATATCAAAATTATTATTAAACAATAACAAATCATACAGTCTATCCAAACATTGTATTGTACTATACTATATAATACCATATCATTCCATACAATACTGTACTTATGAAACCATTGCAAACCACCATCCAAGCAGAGGGTAAGGATAAAGTTTATATGAAAAATTGAGATATCACTAGTAACAGAAAATATTACAAATTGCAAAAAACTTATCAATTTTAAACACATGAAATTTTTCTTAGAACAAAACAAAGATGAATAAATCTTGTGACTTGATAAATTGCAAATTTTGCGAGTCACAACTATCTCAAGAGTTATGAAAAGATCTTAGCTAGCAATAGTAGCAGAGTCAGAATTTTCACTTAGAGGGTTTAAAATATAAATAAATAAACACAAGAAGTCAAAGAGGGTTCAACATTTGTTACATAATAATATACATAAAAATATTAAACATGTATAAACAATGTAATTTTCATCAAAGAAAGTACGGATGAACCCTTCAGCCTTTCCTGGTTCCACCCCTGGCCAACAATGTTTCCACTTTTTTGGAATGAGCCTCAATTTTCTCTACTCATTCCTCAACATGTGCTCAAAGGTGTATCCAAGAATTCAAAACAACCAAAATGTGGTAGGGGTTGCTCATCAAAACTTGGATAATACGTGTAACAACCCGGAATTTTTTAACCTTGTAAATTTTTCTAAGACCCGATTTGAACCTACCAAGGTTAGTTAATGAGCTTCATGAGTCCCTCTTGAATGACCGTATTCGAAGAAATCACACTGGTTAAGTTTTGTTTGACGTCTTGTGGGAGTACTGAATCTAAATAGCCATATCTCTTATTATGGGAAGAACTGGGAGGGATATGACCTATAAAATTAAAGCTCTTTGAGCCATATTTTCAACTCACTTAGTTTCACTTGATTCAGAGTTTGGATGAAGAAGTTATGGATTTTTTGGTAAGACTGCCTACACAGGGATCCGTTTCTAGAATTTGGTTAAGGCACTGCCTCATGGAGGGCTTCACGGACCGTGTGCCACTTCATGGTCCGTGAAGTGGTCCGTGTGACCTCTCACGAGGCTTGGTAAGATGTTTCAGGATGGCCTTGACTCAAGTATTGGTTCTATATATAAGGTTAGCATTCCAGAAATCACGTCATCGACAAATGGAGGTTCACGGACCGTGCGAGGCCTCATGGCCCGTGAACCATTCCGTGTAAGGGTGCCAGCCAAGGACCTGGACCAAGTGAGGCTCCACGGACCACTTCATGGTCCGTGTGGTGAAGCCTCACGGATCGTGAAGCCTACCATATGGTTGCGGGAGCAAACGTTTTTCCAAGTATGAGATCTCTTATGGACCGTTGGAAGGGTCAAGTTTAACTGGTCATATCTCTTAGCACAGAATAAAATGGATGGCCCATTACATATCAAATTGAAGATCTTTGAATTATCTTTCCAAAATAACTAGTTTCACTCAATTTCAAGTTTGACGTAAAATGTTATGCCCATTTTTGTAGGAACTACCTGTGTTGAGTCAGTGAGCCTCACGACCCGTGAAGAGGCTCATGACCCGTGAAACCGTCCGTGAGATCTACGGGTTAAACTTCCAGGTTGCATTTTATTGAGGTATTTTTGATAATTTGACCCATTCCCAAGGTCTTTTATGACTTTTAAACCTATCGTAAGCCCCCAAATCAGATTTTATTCATTCATCAAATTCAAATTCTCTCAAACACTTAGAATTATTTTCAAACACTCTCTTCTCAAACTCTCTTCAAGGTGTGGATTGAAGGTTGGAATTGAAATTCAATGAAGCTTTCTTCTTCAATCTCTATTCTCTCTAAAGCTTCTTGGTAATCAAGGTATGTGGTAATTTATTCATGGCTCCTTTTAACAATGAAACCCCAAATGAATTTCTTAAATGGTTTTTATGAAATTTTGCTCACTTTAAATTTGGATCTTTCAAATTATGAATGATTTAAATAAGTTGAAGTATGGGTTGTACTTATTACATGAATTTTAAGTTATTCAAGTTCAATTATCATGATTTACATTGATATTATGAAGATTCAATTATGCATGTCCCTTTAATTCTTCAATTCAAGCATGGGTAGTATGAATTATGATTTTAATTGTTGATTTCATTATGATTTAATTATGAATCTATATTATTATGATTATTTAAATATTTATCTCCATTACCCATGTTATTCATTGATCACTCATGGCATTGCATTCATGAGCATGGATTTTATGAAGCTTTTGATGTGGGATAAGTTCCAAAGATGTTTACGACTATGTTTTCAAGCAAAGAATGGGTATGACTAAGTTATAATCACACTATGTCTATGATATGCCTCTTTGAGCAAATAATGGGTGTTTACATCATTTGAGAATGTTTAAAGGCGCATAAGATTGAGACTAGAGTCGGTGTGGACTATCTCCAAGGGTCAATACTCTTTTCTTATACCTATGTTAGAAGGAGCTATTCCTATGCATGGAAGTATGACATGAAGAATGATTTGACTTTTTAGTCACGTATGCATGAAAGTAAAGAAAATAATTTTGGCGTTTAAGCCTAATTATGCATGGTTATGATATCTTACTTGTCCTCTTTTCAAAAGCATGTGTATATATATGTATGTATTCTTGTGGGATGATAGCTTAGCACCGAGGGATTGGATGTCGGCATGGACTATCTCCAAGGGTCCATACTCCTTTCCGTCAAACTATGTTCCAAACATAGGTTATGTTTATGCCTCTTATGAGATGATGATGATGTTAAGAAAGGATCTACCTTTGGCAAGTAGGTCACCTCTTTATCTATTGTGGGGAAGACAATGGAGTTCCAAGTTACAGCTCACTTGGTCTTATATCGGTTGAGGTCCTATCCCCTTTATGTTAATATGATTAAGCATTCATGCATCATGGATTTCATGGCATATTGGTATACTATCCTTTCTTATAATCTTCTTTTTATACATATGCCCTTGTCATCTAGTATGGGTTTATAGGTTGATCATGTTCATATGCATTGCATGCCCGCATACTTAGTGCATTATATGTGCTAACCCATACTCTCTTTTCATATGATCTAACCATGTAGGGGTTGGAGACGACATCTATGCACCTTTGGACGGTTGATTTGGATCTTGGTATATCATTAGTGGTGAGTCTTATGATCCAAGGACAACATCCACCCTCTATCTACCTTTATGTATGATGTTACTCCTTTACTTTTAGGGTGAGCCCGGGACATGTATTGGCCCCTGCCCTATTCTAGATTAGAGGCATTGTTGGACATCACAAAGACTCCCGTACAATTATGTTATGTGACTACTTGAGAAGAATTGGCTATGCAGTATGTATGGAAGAGATGATTATGCTTATGCTATTATGATATGTTTAATGACGATGGCTTATATGGAAAGTCCCAAGCCCCTTCTTGCCCCCATAGCTTGAGTCATACTTACCCGCCCCTTAGAACGTAATTGCTATGTGTTATGTGATTCATGCAAATCCTTTTCCCGTCGACATCCCCATAGCTTGAGCCAAAGCCCCGAAATCCCTTAGTATTATGTGTTCCTTGTTAAATTATGCACTTCCAAACCGATGATGTGTAAGCTGATGCTAAAATAGCTTGTTTGAGGACTCTTGGGTTCTCATTCGCCATGTCACATCTACGCCCTACTCTCGGGTCGTGACAGGTTTGATGACCAGTGGCCCACCGATGGTGGCTCACGCGTCATTCCGGCGAAACCAGTGAAGGGCTAAGTTGAGAGAATACTGTTAAAGAAATAAATTAGAGTGAGAAAAAAAATTGAGAAATGGAAAAGCAATCTTTGACTAGTTTTAATGAGCTTTATTGGGTTTTGGAACAAGGAGACCTCAGAATCAAATTTTGATAATTTCATTGAGTCCGGAATATTGTTTCCGGTAGATTTACATATTTGGTTTGTGTGTATTGGGTTTTGAACAAACCCTGGGGGTCTATTCTGAGTTCTAAAAGTAGTTGATTTTTTGTTGAATCTTGTGCATCACATTTCTTCTCCGCGTTCGTAAAATAGGGTTCTGCAAGGCTTGGTGTTGGTGACCTCCGTGTTTGCAGGACCCCATCCATGTTTGTGGAGGTGTTAAGTCAGTAACGCTCTGTATTTGCAGACCTCTATCTATGTTCGCGGAGTACAATTTCACTGAAATAGTTCTAATGATTTAAAGTGACGGGTTTCACCATTTTAGCACCAATTTTCATATTCCAAGTTCAGTTTTAGAGGGATTTTTCAAGGCAAAACCCTTGAGTAAGTATATCTATCTTCAAACTTAGAAATTCCCATTACTTTTATCTTAATTTTGTCTTGAATTTCATGGTTTTGAACATTAAAAATTGTGTTTTTCATAGTCTATGTTTTAAAACTTAAATTGATGATTTCTCATTCAATTTGAGCTCACTTTCAGGGGGATTTTCACCCACAAGTTCCTTTTTCAGGTAGAATTATAATTTTTAATTTAATTCCATATTTGTGAATTTTGAAATTTAGCCCTAATTTTGACTATTTTACCCTGAATCCAATTTGTGCCAATATGGGTATCAACATTTATCTTTTGACGTGTATTGTCTATTCTTGATAATAGATGGTTGATTTGAGCTCCTTTTTGAGACTTTGAGTATTTGAAAGCTTGGTTCGAGTGAGGTTTCGGCATCGAGGTAGGTTTGACTAACCTTTTTGGGACTGGTATGAAAATATTGGATTAGTTTATGTGATAATTGTTAGAATTGGATCATTTCATGATAATTAAACTCGTGTGATGTTATTTTGGCAAAAATGTGGTATCGATAGTATTGAAACTTGGGGTAAATTGTGAATTTGTTGGTAAATTAAAATGAATCCTTGATATTCGAGATATTTTGAATGTTATCGTGGTAAAATGAGACTTGTGAAACCATTTAGGAAATATTGTGGTATTGGTTGGTACTCGAGGTACTTTATGGGACTTAATTGCATATTTTGAGACATATTGGGGATTTGTGGTTCTGGTTGTGCCACTTGGCATTTATTTTTGGTTCTATGACTTTTATTTATTGGTAATTTTATTATATTACCTTCATTTACATTTAATTGTAGCATTTGCATGCATTCATTTCCATGTTATATTGGTACCACTGGATATTGGATTTTTTAGATAGAAAATGAGACACCTTTTAAAACCCCTTGACCACAGGCAGGTGGAAAGATTGAGATATTGTGACACTCCTTGACCATGGGCAGGTGGCAAGTGAGATACTATGATACCCTTTATCACAAGCAGGTGGCAAGGTTGAGATTTTGTATACGGTCTGATGGGTCCCCCATATGTTCTACATGGTAGCCTTAGCTCGATAGATGTGTATAACAGGGTTGTGCAGTCTTGATTCCACCCCGTATATTACATTCATTATATTTGCATTGCATCATCATTTAAACCTATTATTATTGTTTGTCCTTGTGTATGTATGTGTATATATGTATATATATATATATATATATTATGTACTAACATCTTCGTTGCAAGTGGAAGGGTTCTTAGTTATTACATGCTTATTTGATTCATTTACCAGTCGATTGAACCTACTTGGTACACTTCTGTGTACTCACCCCTACTATGTTTTCTCCCTGCAGACCGAGCATAAGGACCCCCTCGTGGTAGTTGACTTCACTCCGACAGAGTTTATCCTATATTTCCCTAGACCCCAACGGTGAGGGACTTCGAGTTGTGGTTGTACTGTTGATACTTTTCCAGACTTTGTATTTCTTTTATTAGACAACCTTGTATTTACAATTTTGTACTATTTGAAAGTTCTTGCACTCATGATTCCAGGTTTGGTATTTTTAATCTTAGCATTATAGTTATTCTATTTAAGTCTTTCCTCCTTTAGTTGCAACCTTATTTTGGGTCATGACATGTTTGGTATCAGTACTCTAGGTTCATTGGGCTTGTGAGTCAAGAGTTGGGTGTTTGGTAGAGTCTCGTGGGATTGGTATGTATATGTCCATCCCCATCTTCGGGAGGCTACAGGGTGATTGATAGGATAAAATTTTAGTCTTGTTTCTATTCATGTGTTCCTTCGTCACAAGTGTTTGAATGTATCTAATTTACTTTTTTTGTGCAGATGTCAATGACTAGAGCCTGGTGGATGTTGGGTGAGTCTGAGCCAGCTAATACGACCCCCACTCGAAGTCAAGGCAGGACTCGTGGTTAGCCCAGGGGTCGTGGACATGCTAAAGGGAAGTATCACCTCGGAGACAGGCTAAAGTAGCTTCATCAGAGCCTGGGTATAAGTTTAAAGAGCGCACAAACCCTTTTTTACCACCATCAACCCTAGATGTCATACCTTCAATTACGAGCTACTCCTGCGTGTATTAGCCAGACTTAAGGGAGCTCCTCCGACCACCGTTATTCTCGATACACTTACTTCTACAGTGTTGGTTGGCCCTTCTACAACTCCAGTTAATCCACCTATGTTACCTGCTAGTCATTCAACATCTCTAGTGGATCCCTTAATGGATTTTATTATTCTGCCTTAGCCTAATTAATCGATTACTGGGCCACAGCTTTTGGGATTATCTACTGCACCACCCAGGTTCATGGTACCACCATCTTCTTTCAACCCTACTATGTCTATTGCTGAGCAAAAGAATTTTGAGAGGTTTGTCTGGTTAGCTCCTCCCAAGTTTGATGGTACACCCGGTGACATGGCCTATGACTTTTTATTAGAATGTCCAAATTGATTGTGCAACTTAGTAATTCTTGGGACTCATAGAGTTTCTTACACTTCCTACTAGTTCATTGGCTTGGCAAAGGAGTGGTGGAGATAAGATTTAGCCTGCAGACCTATTGGATCACCAGTTATGATATGAGATTATTTTATCAAGGTATTCTTAGAGAGATTTGTACCTCATAGTCTTCGGGACAACAGGAGAGATGAATTTGACCAGCTACAACATAGATCTAAGATGGTATCTAATTATGAGGCTAGATTTCATGAGCTTTTCAGGTATGCCTTATCTAACATTCCCATAGAGTTTGAGAGGATCCGGCATTTTGCCAAAGGGTTAGCGAGATATCTTCAGGAGGCTACAACTTTATTATCCTAGTAGGTGATACTTCTTAGAGTATGGTGGACCACGCTCATATGATCAAGTGTATCAGGCATGATTGGCAAGGTGGCCGAAAGAGATTCTGTCATCATGGTCATTTTGGTGGACACCCACTGCGAGACAGAGAGTTTCACAAACAGGGAGTATATGCAGCTATTCCAGCAGTTAACAGTGTTGATAGATCTAGACCTATTTAGATAGACCACGATAACTCTTCGAGCACAGCTAGGCGTGGTGATTTCTCAGGGAAGTCATCTCAGTGATAGGATCCTAGGGCTTGTCATATTTGTGATGAGATTAGGCACTTGGCCAATTGTTGTCCTCATCGTGCACCTTCCGACCAATCATCAGGGACCCAACCAACCCATCTTGCCTTAACATTAATAGTGAGGGACATTTATCAAGGTGTGAGGGGTGGTACTAGAGGAGGTAGAGGAAGTGCGAGACGTGGAGCTCATAGGGGCCTACAACCTAGTGGAGGACATAGGGTATGTCGTGGAGTCCTAGATCATGCTGAGGCAGAGGCCTCCAATGTTGTTATCACAAGTATGGTTCCAGTGTGCCACCATTTTGTTTTAGTTTTATTTGACCCAGGCTTTACCTATTCATATGTACCAGCTTATTTTGCCATGGACCTTAGTATTATGTATGAACTCTTTGTCGAGCCTATATGTGTTTCCACCCTGATAGGTGAGTCTTTAGTGGTGAATCAGGTATACCAGGGTTGTATTGTTACCTTCTCGAGGAGGGATAATATTTCTAATTTGATATTACTTGATATGATTAATTTTGACATAATATTGGGTATGGACTGATTATCACCTTATCATGCCATTCTCGATTGCCATACAAAGATTATGACTTTATCTTGTCATGATTTTCCCCAGTTAGTGTGGACTGGCACGTCTAGTTCTTATCCCAAGGGGGTGATCTCCTATATGCATGTTTGTAGGTTGATGGATAAGGGGTGTTTATCATATTTGGCTTATGTTCGGGCTTGTTCTTAGGAGTCATCATTGTTGGAGACCACCAGATTTGTGAGGGAGCTTATGGATGTATTTTGGAAAGATTTACCAAGTGTTCCTCCAGATCCTGACACTGATTTCACTATTGACGTGGAGCCAGGCACTAAGCCCATTTATATTGCCCCCTACCAGATGGCTACAGGCGAGCTAAAGGAGCAGTTGGAGGATTTGTTGAAAAAAGGGTTATTCGTCCAAGTATATTCCCTTGGGATGCTCCGATTTTGTTTCTGAAAAAAAAGATGTCACTATGAAGATATGTATTGATTATCGCCAGTTGAACAAAGTGACTATCAAGAATAAGTATCCTTTGCCTCGTATGATGATTTATTTGACCAATTGCAGGGTGTTTTGGTGTTTTCCAAGATTGATTTGAGATCTGGCTATCACCAGTTAAGAGCTCAAGAGTCTGATATCCCAAAGACATCCTTCAGGACCCGCTATAGCCATTATGAGTTTTTGGTTATGTCTTTCGGATTTACTAATGCCCTAGTCACTTTCATAGAGTTAATGAACCGGGTGTTCAAGCCTTACTTGGATATATTTGTAATTGTATTTATTGATGATATCTTGGTTTATTCCAAGAATGAGTCAGACCATGTGTAGCATTTGAGGATTGTATTTTAGAGGTTGAGAGAAGAAAAATTATATGCCAAGTTTTCTAAATGTGAGTTCTAGCTCGAGTCGGTAGCCTTCCTTGTGCTTGCGGTGATGAAAGATGGCATCCTAGTAGATCTGGTTAAGGTAGTGGCAATTCATGAGTAGGCTAGGTCGACATCGATGATCAAGATCCAAAGTTTTATTTTCTTAGTGAGGTACTATCAGTTCTTTGTGCAGGGATTCTCTTCTATTGCAATCTCATTAACCAGACTCACTCAAGAAGATATGGCTTTTCAGTGGTCAGAAGAGTGCAAGGTGAGTTTTCAAAAGCTCGAGGATTTATTGACCTCAATACCTATTCTTGCTTTGCCCGAGGAGTGAGTACCTTTTGTGGTGTATTGTGATACCCCCAGAGTAGGTTTGGGTGGGGTGTTGATGCAAAAGGGGAGAATGATAGCATATGCATCTCGGTAGTTGATGATGCATGAGAGAAATTACCCTACCCATGATTTAGAGTGGGTTGTGGTGGTCTTTGTATTAAAGTTGTGGCGGAATTATCTCTATAGAGTGCATTGTGAGATCTTTATTGATCACCAGAGTCCCAAATATATCTTTTCGTAGCCTATTTTAAATATGAGGCAGGGCAAGTGGTTGGAGTTGTTGAAAGATTATGACATCTCGATTCTATATCACCCTGGCAAGGCGAATGTGGTGGTGGATGCCTTGAGACGGATGGTCTCTAGCATGGGGAGTTTGGCATTCTTGAGGACGGAGGAGAGACCCTTAGCTTTGGAGGTTTATTCACTTGCTGAATAGCTAGTTTGGCTAGATATTTCTCCTCCTAGCATATTAGCATTTGTGGAGGCTAGATCTCCATTGCTTAATCAGGTGTGTGCTAACCTGTTTGATGATGCTAGATTATGTTTGATTTGTGATAAGGTGTTGAGGGGTGAAGCAAAAACAACTACTATTAACTCAGAGGGTGTTTTGAGGATTAATGGTCAGGTTTGTGTACCAAAGGTGGGAGATTGGCTGAAACTCATATTGGAGGAGGCACATTGTGCTAGATATTATATCCATCCTAGTGTGGCAAAGATGTATCATAATTTGAAACAACATTATTGGTAGTGTGGGATGAGTAAAGACATTGCTAAGTTTGTGGCTAAGTTCTTGAACTGTCAACAAGTCAAATATGAGCACCAAAGGCCTGGGGGTTTGATGCAGAGGATGCCCATTCCCGAGTGAAAGTGGGAGCGCATTACTATGGACTTTGTTACTAGTTTTCCCTTGGCTTTAAGCAAGTTTGACTTTGTTTGGGTGATTATAGATTGATTCACGAAGTTTACTCATTTCCTATCGGTAGTGCGGAGCAGTTTGCTAGGTTGTATATTCGAGATATTGTTAGATTGCACGGGGTGCCAGTATCTATAGTGTCTGACAGAGGGTCCTTATTCATTTCACATTTTTGGAAGGCCCTACAGCACGGTTTGGGTCCTCTCCTCTTTTCCTAAAATTTGGTCACCATCACTGACCCCCATCTCCCTCATGTCCCCTCTTTTCCCCTTTTTATGGCTCCTAAAAGTTGTATTTACTATTCAACTGCAGGAAAAAGGAGAAATCTTGAAAACCGCTGGATTCAGACTTGGTCCACCGGATTTTCACCACCGATGGCCTTATTCCTTGTTCTCTTAAGGTTTGAATTCAACTTTTTCAAGTTCTTGAACAGATCCCCCCCCCCCCAAAACCAATCCCAATCTTGCCTATAAATTGGTGTGAGTTTTCACTCCAAAGGGGCATCCGAAAAATAGCATCCAGGATACACATTGAAGAACTAATCAGAGAAGAAATTGAAACTTCTTATTTCAAGTGTTAGGTTTTGAAAATTATTTCATCCTTTTCTTTGGTTCTTCTTATCGGCTCTAAGTTCGAGTTTTGAAAAGTTCGAAGTTAAAATCTTTGAAGTTCAAGTCCTAGTTTGTTGCCCGAAAAATGTGATATCTTCATTCTTATTTCTCATTTTCTACTCGAATGAGAAGTGTTTTATTTTAACTCTACTGAATAATCATTTTAGGACTTCGTTGGATGTTTGTTATGTGGTTATAATTTTTAGTATAGGTTAGAAATATACTTAGTGAGGGGATTAAATTCCTGAAGGACACACAGTGAATTCTGTGGACTCAGATTCTTAAACGTTTTCGTATTCTGTCTTTTCCATTGCAAGTTTTATACGGGGATAACAAGCTTAAGGAATTTAATTTTTTTGTTTATTTGTTTTCTGTATTTTTCATCTTCTGATTTCTTGTGTTGTTTGTCTGTTGGTGACAGAAATAATGTCTTACTCTAA